>LKNJ01002763.1:0-57181 GCA_002120245.1 Maccullochella peelii | reverse complement strand
GTAACTACAAGCATGTACTTTCTATGGTACCATCCAGTGACCCAAAGATGTAACCACAATAAATTTGAAGTGTCTCAGAGTTTGCAAAGTGTAGATATGGGTGGGGGGGTGGTTCTTTTTGGTCGCAAAACACTAGGACTTCCAAAATCCTTCTCCCCATTGCAAAATGGTCCCTGTTGTAACTACAAGCATGTGCTTTCTAGGGTACCATCCAGTGACCCAAAGATGTAACCACAATAAATTTGAAGTGTCTCAGGGTTTGCAAACTGTAGATATGNTGGGATGCATTATGCTAGAATAACTGCTTTGTATAACTTAGTGTTAGTTTACTTTGTAGCAGTCACCTTTATAACATTAGGATATTTAATTGTGGCCACAAACAGTAATAATAGTAAACTGTAGTCCTCACTCGAAACTGCCACTTCAACTTAGTAACCAACACATAGCAGAAGCCAATGTTAGAAGTTACCGGTCAAGCAAAGCAGACGCCATCTCTGAGTGTTTGAAACCCAGCTGTTGCTTTGCTTGTTTCCATTGTCAGTTACTCTTGTCTAACTCCGCTGATTGTCACTTTCTTTTGTGGCCTACTAACCCTCTGCTGAGTTTACTCTTTTCTTCTTACTTCTTACTCCAGGTTAGGGTTAAAAAAAATAGGCTGTAGCTGCCAAAACAGAAGTTAGGGTGGGTGTGGTACATTGCTTTTATTGCTTAGAACTAACTTTTGTTTTTTATGGGAAATAATACATTTAACGTACATTTAAAAGTTATAGTTTCGCTTTAAGATTACTATCGTCACTAATTTATACAAAGAACATGGGATTTTTCTTACGTTCCTACAGACTGTATGCATTTCTTTAGAAAAGTTAGAGTTCACAGCTTTGGGATTCAATGCCTCAGGAAGCTGCTCAGCTGCTTCCTGCTGTAGATGGAAAACCTGTCTGCTAGTAAGAGATGCCAAACTGGATTAAGAAGCAACTGCCAGGGCTTGTTAGTAAACATCATTTTAAACCTACACTTACATCTATGAGTCCAGTCAATCCCAAAAAAATGGAGCCGTATTTCCTATCAGTTGAGTCAGTGCGCCAACAGGGCAGTGTGTGTGCAGCGTTCTGCTACTCCCTGCAGCCGGGTTCACGGCCACGACCCATAATGTACGCCATAACATCCACAATAACAAACTACGAGAGCACTTAGAATGCTTAATAGTTTACAAGTAATACATTTATGTAGGCCTATTATATTATTTATACCCACCCATATCTATTGTTTGCAAATTCTGAGACACTTGTACATATTTATTGTGGTTACATCGTTGGGTCACTGGATGGTACCCTAGACTTCATGTAGAAATGCAGCGGCCGTATACGTTTTGACTTACAGAAAACGTTGTCTCTTTAGTTACACTCTTAAACCAGTTATTGTAAAATTAAAGTATTCACAATAAATACATATATGCAAACCAAGAAAAGATGAATTAACTAAAGAAAGGTGGTATATAGTGTTTATTAATGATTAATTATACTCATTACAAATACCAATAAGTCACTCTTATCAACACCATTGTGATGGGGGTTGGGGCTGGGGGGTGGGGGAGTTGGCAGCATAACACTGGGCCTGCCAAAATCCTACTCCCCACTGCAAAATGGTCCCTGTTGTAACTACAAGCATGTGCTTTCTAGGGTACCATCCAGTGACCCAGAGATGTAACCACAATAAATATGAAGTGTGTCGGAGTTTGCAAACAATAGATACGGGTGGGGGGCTGAATTTTGGCAGTATAAATAATATAACAGGCCTACATAAATGTATTACTTGTAAACTATTAAGCATTCTAACTGCTCTCGTAGTTTGTTATTGTGGATGTTATGGCGTACATTATGGGTCGTCTATCACTAGTGCAATTCTATTCAGTTCAATTCAGTTCAGTTCATCAATTCTGATGTTCGCATTGCGATGTGTTCATCTTAAAACCTAAAACCTTAAACATAGGATCGCTTTTATGTGATAAGTTGCTGCTCTTGTAATGGTCTGGTCTTTGTTGAGTGGTAGAAAGTGTATAAACACTCATTTTGTTGGAAGGAAGAGAGCAGATGTAAAACTAAGAGGCAGATCGAACTAAATGAAAATAAGCGGCACTGAGAACAAGCGAATGCGCATTCACGCGAAGGGGAGTAGGATTCTGCCGGGGAGTGGGAAAACGGCACAACACCGGCAACGATCATTTTGGCGTCTGAGAGAGAAAAAAGGTTGATCCTGGAAGTGGAGAAGCACCCCGCAGCACAACAGCAACAAAGATTTTTGAGAAAGATGTTTTTTAGATTTTTTCCTTGGTATCGAGATACTTTAGGCTGGTATCGTACGAAGTCATAATTTTGGTATCGTGACAACACTAGTCCTAATACCCTCCTGCATCATATCTTAAAAGTATACCTTCATGGATTTAGTGGAACAAAGTTTCAACGTTTTAGAGCATGTCTGATTTTCCAATAGTATACATGCAATATTACAAATAAAATCAAGCCAAATAAACATCTTAGTGATAGCAGATTTTCAAAAACCTCTGCAGGAACATGTCCTAAGACGGAGACTGTAAACACAGTTCTACTGACTCGATCCATTTGACTATATCATTTATTAAAATCTGATGTATTTAATCCACTTATCCTGTATATGTATCATTCTGACGTAGCTGGAGGTGGAGGACCCCAGGCAGATGAATGTGAAACTGGGATCTCTGATGTTGGGTCAGAAGGTGAAAAAGCAAGTGGTTCTGGTCAACCGCAGCCCTTTAGACCTTTCCTTTACTCTGCTGCTCAACACAAACACACCACTGGACCCAAGGGTAGGGCACACACACACACACACACACACACTGATAAACACTGGTGTACACAAGCAGCGCTTAATATCATCCTCTCCACCTCTCCTCTTCCTACAGGATCTGTCATTTAGTCCAACAGATCAGCTGAACCTGAAAGCCAGTGGTGGTTCATGTAATGTTGAGATCCAGTTCTCACCTCGTCAGCACATACCTCCCTTCACGGCTGAGCTGCAGGCGGAGTTTGCAACCCTGTTACACCGCCTGCTGACCATCCAGGGCTGCTGCCAGGTACGCTGTGAAGTAAATGTCATTTTACAAGGCTGGTGCAAATGGTGCTTGCTTGATGTATGTATCTATTCTGGAGTAAGTTTATTGGTGTACTGGTAACTACAGAATTATCCTGGCATCTTCAAATTTGGCAAATGTCCATTAAAAAACAAGTGCTGACTGTATTTGTTTAGAAACAAAGTACATTGAGATGAATTACACAAAGCCTATCTGTACTGCAACTTTTTATACAAGAAATGTGAAGGTTTGTTCTGTTGACTCTACACTGTATGTTGGATAAAGTTGTGTTAACCACTAGTTCCAATTTGAACTGTCAGGGTGTGGAGGTCCAGCTGGACCGGGACCATCTAGCCTTTGGAGCTGTTGTGCAGCGCTGCCAGGCCAGGAAGAGGATTGTCATGATGAACACTGGGGACATTGGTGGCAGGTGATCCAATGTCAATTTCAGCAGTTATCTAAGATCAAAACCTCACACGGACATATTGCAGCAGAAACACAGAAAAAGATACACATCCATATACACTCAGACACACATGCACGCACACACTAGTCAAGTTAGACTTTGTAGCATTACCCCTTTTTATAGAGTCTACAGATTGTTGTGTAATTAAACAAAGATTTATCTTGTCTGCTTTTTATTTATCTGTCTACCTTGTAACCAGGTTCCAGTGGAAAACAGCTAATTTCCCCCCAGAGGTGTCCATCACACCAGCTAAAGGCTATATCTGTCCAGGCATGGATGTTCCTTTTGAAGTGACTTTTGCCCCTGTGGAACTCAGTAATGACACAAGATATGAGAACCTGTCTTGCTGTGTGGAGGGCTCCTCCTCACCCGTTACCCTCACTGTCACCGGCTCCTGCATTGTAGTCTCCACTAGCAAAGAGGTTTGATTGGTGCACTTTTATACACAATGTTGAGTGAAAAAAATCTACAGTATACATTTTAACATTTTCTCATTTGGGGTTTTGTACCTGATGAACAGTCTGGGAAATGATGCATCACACTTAATCTATATAACTGTATTCAGGGTTCATACAGAGTCTTTGTTTGGAAAGTTTGGGAAATACTTCATTTTAACCGTTTTTAAGATCAGGTATATACTTGAATTTGAACTCCTTGAAAAATGCTTGGTTGTCAACATAATCTGGTGTTTCATCAACTACACAATCACTCAAGTAAACCAAACATCTTTTAATATTTGAAATAAAACGACCCCGTCGTCAAATTTGTTTGTTCTCTCCTGGCATTTATAGTAACAATTTAGATGTGATGATAAAGGCTTCAAGAGTCTGGGAATTTTTGGTTTAGGTACCTTGAAAGTGCTTGAATTTTACTCTTTAAAAAGCTGTACAAACCCTGTGTATGGGCTCTGGCACTTCCAAAATAACATTGATTTGCAGGGTAACACTGCAGCTACAAGTCAAAACAAGATAGATATATCCCCATAGTTAGATTTTTCTTATGATTACCATTATAAAGCTAAGAAATGTTAATGTATATTATGTGATATCTGTGATATGTACTATCGCAGTAACAATAAGAGTATTCTTTTCTTTGACTTTTGGTACAAAAAGAACAATGGCTGATATAGCAGGGTGACATTGCAATTACAGAACATATTCATACAAAAGACCTGGGTTTAATTCACATCTCAACTAACATATTTCCTTAAAACAGACACTACCAGCACCAGGGATGTTCCACTTTATCCAACCCTCGACTACTATCTTCCATATGGGGATGAACAAAGTATCACATTATTGTTATGTTCTGTATCGTTGCAGTAACTGTTTTCAGAACAAGATTTCTAACACAGGTGTTGCCATATGTAGGGACAATTTGACAAACCAGTCATCACATTTGATTTATGTACCACATAATACAAAGCAATGCAAGTAAAAGGTTATTACACTTTTTTTGTATATTGATTTCGAGGCTCCTCCAGTAGGCATAAAAACTAAAAGCTGCCTTGTCAGCAGTATAACTTCTCATTGTATGGGGATGGTTAAAGGCCAACATCAAATAAAGTGAGACGTTGATTCGGCTCTTTTTGGGAACAGGCAGAGAGTGTTGACAGATTTAAAGATCAGTGAAAACTCAGTTGGTTTTCAATTAGCTGATTAGCCACTAATGTCTGAGAAAAGGGTTTGGAAAGTGACTCATATTCTACTGTATTTAGAATAAGCTGAAGGTGATTACTGTAATACTGCAGTTCCTTTTGCTTACGTTTTCAGTGACAGGCATTAACCACAATGTCGCTGCCTTTGCACCACCATTTGCATAATTCTTACCTCCTCCTGATCGCTTGTCTCCAGGTGGTGAATTTTATGTGCCCAGTACGTGGCTCTCACATCCAGACCCTGCATGTGTTCAACCCCACAAACCAGCATTGCAGCATCAGACCTGTCATAGAGGGCAAGCAGTGGAGCGCTGCGCCCTCTGTGACCCTTGAACCCCTCCAAAACAAGACCTACGAGATCACCTACCGCCCACTGACCATGACTGCTGATGGAAAGAAACACCTGGTAGAGGAGCCCTAACATTTAAACACAAGCAGTTATTCATATGCAGCCTCTTTTGTGCATATTCAGTGCAGTGCAGCCAGGAAGTGTGCCATAAAGTTAATCTCAGACGTTAACTTGTCTCTCCTTATTTCCACAGGGATCCGTCTTTTTCTCCTTCCCTGATGGCACAGGCATGCTGTACTCCCTGCAGGGAACTGCTGAGCCTCCCAAGGCAGAGGACACCATTGTGCACGAATTGCCTGCCAAGACTCACCTCACACAGTCGCTCCCTGTGCACAACTGGCTCCCCAAGCAACAGCGGTAAAACACACACACACACACACACACACACACACACACACCTATAAGTCACCAGTATCTTAAACCATATTCAACCCTTAATATAATCCCAATCTAATTCTTGCAAACCTGCAATAACTGATTTGTTTGGCCACTTGGGGGCAGCAGAAACAAGCTCACCGTCACCTTTTCAGTTGATAGAGTGAACAGCTTATTTACACATCCAGCAGTTATGGCGCAACATTAACATTCATTTGGAGTCGTGTTTCTGGCCACCTTAGCTCTGTTTTTGGTTTCTACCGACTCCTGAGGGAAGTGTTTGGCTCTTTAGCTGCTAAACGCTCCACTATGTTCAGCGGCTAGTTTGGTGCTGGGTAGGTAGTGTAGTGTACATTGTTATTATAAAGATATCGATTATAGCATCTTTAATTCCCACGTTTAAACCACTGGCTTTTTGTATTATGGTAAGAATGCAGTGGACAGACACTACCAGCTTTTGTTGGTGTATCTTTATATGCATTAAAAGTGTGTTCACCGTGTGAGTGCAGCTGAATTAAGGGACACAGCATTTTGCAGCATGTCATGTATATACCCAGTGCTCCTCAAAAATATATTTATTTTCAACCCATCACATGTGAAAAGTAAGGTGGAGGGAATCTTACCCCTTTAATTTAGCAAAACCTCTTGCTGCGTTTTATTAAAGATCAGCTGAATGAAAAATGTGAACCACTGGTGAAATGTAATGAGGAGAAATACACAAGCCCTGTGAGGAAAGTTGTACAGTAGAGTGTTTCTGTGTGCTCAGGTTCCGTGTGCTGATGGAGATCCTGAAACCTGACAAGCCAGATGCTACAGTGTCCCTCAGTGGTCTAGAATATATTGTTGTCCCTGCTTTGGCCAAGAGAGACTACAGGATGTCTTTCTTTACATACAGAGAGGGGCAGTGCAACACCAAGGTTTGATCACACACACATTTCTGTGACCAGATCTGAATGTATTTCCGAGCCTTGTCCTCACATCACCCTTGAACTCTTCTCCTCAGGTGACTTTTTGTAATGTGGTGTCCGGTGAGTACTTGTTCTACCTTGTTACCTTCAAGGCCACATCTCCAGGAGTCCTGTCCACCATAGAGCTCGAGGCCGCTGTCCGGCGGACGGCCTCTGCCACTGTACAGGTGGAGAACCCCCTGACCACAGCTACCTGCCTCACCATTGAGTGTAAATGCCATGACATCAGTGCGCCACCTCAGCACACTGTGCCAGGACAGTCCAAGGTGGATACACAGTACATCTGTTCGCTAACTGCTGCATGCCCACAAACAAACTTTAACTGCTACTCTGAATTTGCGTGCGTCCTCTCTTTAGGGTTCTCTGAGCTTCGAGTACCAGCCACTGCGTGCAGGCGAGACTACAGCCCGGCTGACTCTGTGTAGTAATGATCTGGGCTACTTTCACTATGATCTGCTTCTCAGAGCTCTGCCCCCACCACCAGAGAGAACCGTCCACTTCAACACTTGTCTGGGCAGCAGCCACTCTGTTCTTGTTAAGTTCACCAACTACTCCCGTGTAAAAACCGAGTACTCATGCAAGGTGAGAAAATATTAGGCACGTCCTAATGACTGAAATTGAAGGTGCGCACCTTGCTCTTGTGATACTGCATGTTCTGTTGGCTCTTGCCATTCTTTTTTTCTCTGTTAGTTTTGCTCTTACTAATGGATGTGGGCACCGTATAGTGTGACAGAGAGTTGGAAATTGTCAAAGGGGCACAGTTTTACACACATACATCAATTCACTACTCAGCCTGTGAAAACGGTTGTGTGGCTCTGGAGGAGCATGTTTACCATGCAGGGACGGTGTAATGAAGGATTCTACCAAGTTGCATTTTGGGAAATGTATGATCCTTACATGAGCCTGACAAAAAATAGGGACTAAAAGTCAGTATATCGCAGCCTCTGCTGCTTCAGTTTTGACCATTTGAAAAAACTGTCTCTTGTGAGTCTCCAATCTTTATGGAAGTTCAGTGCAGTACTAAGTTGCTGGAGTGCCCCTTTAAGGCGGTTATTTTGTACAGTATCACCAACCTTTCGTAGATGAGCTGGGGAACATTACACCTGATGTGTTTTATTCATTTATTTTAACTGTGCTTAGTTGGAATTTGAATTTTTTTGTTTTAATTTAGCAGTGTTTTTATTTTGGTGCATTTGCCATAGCAAGATGCTGGTTATACATTGGCTTTGTCAGCCTTTGTTACAAAGTGGTAAAAAGTCATTTTCAGTGAATATCTGTTCTTTATCGAGTCATAACTGCAAAACCTTTAAGTTACTTGTCAACACAAGAGGAGAATGTGCTTCTTCTTTCTTCATCCTTCATTCTTGTGACACAGTGATGTGCACACCTGCTGTATATACTGTAGCGCTCAACCTTCAAATGAATGAAACAACACATACTCCAACACTTTACGTTCTTGCATAAGGACAGCTTCTGTATGTATGTAACATGCTATGAACTTTTTTTGCTTACATCAATTTATTCTCCATAGAAGGCATGAAGTGACTGACTCAGGGGCCAGACAGCTGAAATTGTGTTTAAATAACCCATTCATTTCTTAGATCTTTAGGCCATTGCTACTAGAATCTGAACTCTCTGACATTTGATTTAGTTACCATTATGTTGTTTTTAGTTGCAACAAAGTGCACTGAAAACTGTATAAACTGCAAATCACTCGCAGAAATGTGATTTAACATGGTGTGTTCAAATTGTAGAGAAAGTGTAATGGAAATTCAGACCTTGACACGAGAGTTGTTCATGTTTCAAAATGACAAAAATACCAATGTTATCCCAGTGATTTATTTGCGGCCATACGATCCCCTTCTTGTTATCTCTCTCCTGCAGACTGATTGCCGGGCCTTCACTGTGGACAAGAGTGTTGGTGTTTCTCCGGGTTTCCAGGCGGGGTCAGAGGCCAGCGTGGAGGTTTGCTTCGAACCTCATCAGCTGGGGCAAGTGAGAGGCCGGCTCAGCCTGACCTCAGGAGTCGGTGGCGAATATATCTTTCCCTTACATGGGATCTGCCTGCCTCCCAAAGCCCAGGGCCCGTTTAGCGTCAGTGCTGGCCACAGTGTCACTATCCCCTTCAAGAATGTATTCCTGCAGACCACCGCTTTCACTTTTCAGGTAAAGAACTGATGACCTGAGGGCCAGGGAAATAACCAGATTGAAGAGTGGAACAAAAGATAAAAATGTGTTATTTTTGGAGAAGTGTGATTGAAAGTTATTGATAACATTCCAGTACAACCACCAAAACAAGCCAATACATTTTCTTTCAAACATTTTCACTGGATGCATTGCCGGCCATCATGAAGCACATAGCATTATACTCTCATTTTTAGACTATGACTCTTCACACCTCCAGCTTTATCCATTTGCTCTGTGATTGATTTAACCTAAGGCTTATTTACCCTGCTCCCAGGTGGACAACCCCTGTTTTACTGTCGAAGGGGTGGACGCCATCCTTTCCAAAAGGACCAAAAACATTGTGATATCCTTTGAGGCCCCTCCAGGAGGCTCTCCGGGGCCGTGGTTTGGCACGCTGACCATCTCCAGCCAGCGCTATGAGGGCCACAAACCTTGTTCTTGGGTCTATTACCTGAAAGGCCACCGCCCCCCGTCATCTTAGAGAGAGAGAGAGAGATACACACACACACACTTACACACATGCAATCGGCTCTGCACACACACACAAAAAGAACATAACATACACAAACAGATGCCAAAATAAGTGTGCTCAGGCAACCACTTGGACTCAAGTCTTCATTGTGTGACTTATTTTTATGATGCTTCAGTTGGACGTGTTGACAGATTATTTATCTAAAGCCTGAACTCCAATGTTAATGCCAAATATACAAGCCAGAATTGCCCTGTGTGTATTTATTTATGTGGTTTAAATAATTAGCTGCCACAAATGTGTTCATAAATATTGTAATAAACTGAATAAATCCTGTAGAGAAAACCTGCCCAGGCCTGTCATTGCACACTTGTCTCCACATGGGGGCAATCGTGTCAAGTGAGTTTACCAGTTCTACTGCTCCACTGGCGGGGGAAGATGTAGGCTACATCATTTACTCTCGTGCCTTTTGGTCATCCTTATAGCCTGCTAAGTGTCAACTTTCAGCCAGGAGTTAATGTGTCCAAACTACCCTGCGTGCTGTTAGAGACGCTGCACGTGGCAGGCAAGAGCTTCTCAGCTGAAAGGGCAGCTGGAGGACACGCGCTCATTACCAAAGGTTAGATCTGTCACGTCACACGCGCGCGCACACGCATGTCTAAGCGTGTGATGGGAAGCCGGACTGACAGTTCAAGACACACTCCTCTTACTCCAAGAGAAAATCCTTTCATCTTCGAACCGGGACAAAGTGAGCCACACAGGATGGTGTCCCACACCTCCGGGAAATATAGCATCGTCTTTGTTCAGATTAGACATGAAACAAAATACTTGTTTTACAAGTGATGTTACTTTTAAAAGTGATGTTACTTCATTCCAGATAGTCTTAAGAGTTCTCTAGCTTTATTACCACATGGATGGATGTTACCTGACTGCTCACAACAAGATGAATAAACAACGACAAATCCTATATTTCTGCATTTTAGAAGAAGCAATAGCCTACATTGTACCCCACAGCAATATAAAAGAATTGTAGTGTAGTAATAAATATACAGTAAATGCTACTAAGTCGCTACAAACTCTCCAAACCTTAGACATCAATCCCCATAAGAATATAAAGATCATTTTTCGTGCGACAGATAATATTGGGGGTATAATGTCGGATGGGTGGGTGTGTTTTTAGGGTGGGTGCAGTGATGTAATGGGGGGGTGGGGGCTTCTCTCTCTCTCCCATAGAGCGCAGCATGAGCGCTCCGCGGCAAAAGGATGTGTGAGCAGGCAGCGCGCTACTGTAGGGACGGAGTCCACAAACTGCTCAACAAAGAACAGGCGAAACTTCGAGCCCAAGAAAGCCGCGAGCAGCCGAACCCCGTAGCCGGTCAGGACAGCGAGTCCGCGACGGCAGCGCAGTCCGGAAACAGCGGCGCCCAGCCCGGTGGAATCGACGGGCTCGTCCGCTGGATAGTCACCAAAATGAGCGACAACAAGAACATCTCCAGCCGGGAGTACGCCTCCAGCAAGGAGGAGGTGGCCGTGGCTCAGGAGCAGTTCTTCGCCCCGGAACCTCGGAGAGGCATCTCCGTTATTTTGGATGTGAGTATGGAGAGCCACCGGGCAGTGGTCAGCCTACCGGGTTGGGTGGGAGGGTGCGCGGGACGAAGACGTCAAGTGATCAGTGCGCACTGACCGGTGCAGTGCGCACTTACGCACAGAAACGATCTTACAGATTACTGTGAGGGCTTGTAGCTCGAGTTTAGCAGGGCAGGCAGGAGGTTTGCCTGGTTAACTAACACTTTAGTAAGGTAGGTGGCTGTCGGGGATCAAATCTGTGGCCTCCCGGTGGCTGGGCAGTCTCAGATTATTGTGCATTCATCTGTCTCCTTGTTGCCCCGTCCAACAATTCACTCTAAATTAAACGCATCTTATTGACCAATACTCTTATGAGCTTGGATTCATTTGTTTACTTATTTACTATTCATCAATAAAGTAAAATCAATAAACTCAGGTCAGAGCTGTGCAGCGTTACTTTCGGTGACGGTTTTACTGTCAGTCCAAAGAAAGTCCGCCGCTCAGCAGCTACACGTGTAGCAACAACAGCATCAGTAAGTCAGCGTGTCTGTTAAGGTGCTTAAGACAGTTTTATCACAACACTTTCACTATTAATGAAAATGTCTTGCTACCATATTTTTTTTATTGATCCAGTTGTTACAGAATCCTGACCTAATATTTGATCTCGCGCAGGGGCCAGCGGATAAACCTGTACACAGATGCAGCCTTCCTGTATCGGAAGTGGCAATTACGCAGTGCCATGTCGATTTAGGTCAGCTCATCAATATTATTGGGTTATTTTTCCATCACCGCCCCACTAAATCTTTCCCCTGGAGATCACCTGATGTTGCTTGAATCCTTTAACTGGTAGAAAACAAAAGAGAAAAAGTAGTTCAGTCTCCGCAGACCTTGACCACGACCCAAATAGACTGATAAAGAAGGGGTCCATGGAAAACTAATTATGATCAAGACCAGAGGGCCAATATATCCTAGTACCCTAGTAAACTAATTCTGTGTGTGTGTTTGCCTGTGAGCCTGTAGAGGGGTTGATGGGGGTGTAGCCTAGTTTGCTGCTGATGCTTGAGCAGGAGACTGTCCACTCAGGCAGCTGCAGTACAGCAGGGTTTCATAAGCTTAGAGTCGGGACCCAAAATGGCCCTTTGACCTGTTTCTGATGTGCAACACAGGAACAGCTGGTCTGTTTTCATTACACCTGGTCTCAGATAGATGCTGTATTTGTGAAGTTTGGGTTACATTCAGGAAATGTTGAATTTCTATCAACATTTTCATGTTCAACATACATTCTTTTACCACTTCAGGCACAGTTAAAACACAAGCTACACTTTGGTTTACACTAAAGTCATATTTCAATCAAAGTTTCAATTGAAAAACATCTGTGCTGGAATAAATCATATCTATGTATTTGGTTTTCTGCAGATAAGTAGTCATCTACATAGATTCCTTATTGCGATAATTACCCACTCATTTCTTACTGAAGTTTCTTGTGTTTTCCACGGGATTGTTTCCTTCTGGTCGCATTTTACCTGATGCCCCAGAGCATGACAGTTATCTGCTATACTCACACTAACTGGTCGACACACAGTGCAAGCCGTGCCTTCTGACATCAGCAGTGAACTCTTTCTGGCATTTTTTCCCCAGCTCACTTTCTGCATCGGCTTGAACTTTGAAATGTTAATCGTTTTTTGCCATTCTCCAATATTATTGACCCCAGCATTATTATCATGGTGAAGAAGTCCACACCAAAGGGATTTGAGTGATTGCTGTAGATGTGTGTGTGTGTGTGTGTGTGTGTGTGTGTGCCCCCGCAGGCAGCATTCTCCTCATTAGACCCTCTCTGCTTGCTTGTTTCTCATCCTTTGTTGCTCCCGTCTCCTCCTTCATCTTAACCCTGATGCACCTTGTTCTCTATCCTCTAAACTCCTTTGTACTCGGCCCCTCCTTCCTTCTCTCCTCTCCTCCTTTCCTCCATATCCTTCTCGGCTTCATCCTCTCCTCTCTCCTCAGCCAGGCCAAGAAAACATCCATTCTTAATAAGGTTAGGAGATGGATGCAACGTTCCCCCTCCCTCTGTCTCTGTCTTCTGTTTCTAGTGCGTTCAATCACTCTCTCCTTTTGCTGTCTCTCATTTTCTTCTCACTCCGTATTTCTTTTACAACTCTCTCTCTCTCTCTCTCCTCACACACACACACACACACACACACACACACACACACACACACACACACACTGCCTCCTCACCGCAACACTTTCCCTCCTCTCCAAGCTTGTCTGTCTCCAGCAGCTCCAGAGTTGGCTGTTTTCTGTGGAGCTGAGTGCGCCCCAGGGTGCAGCCGGAGAGCAGAACAATGCAGAGCAGCTTGTCATTTCGAACGTCATACGTCTCAGCAGTTAATGATTTTCACTTTGGCCTGTTCAGACGTCTGCTGTCGCTGCCTGAGTGCACCAAAAAACTTATAGTTTTACAAGCAATAAACTTGTAGAGTAAAGAATCTCTAGAGTAGGTTATGCACTTATGTACATGCACATTACTAAATAATTAGTTTGCAAACTTTCATCCTGATGACTTTGAACTGCAGTCATGATTGTTGTCAATGATGTCCGTCTACATTGTCTTGAAATTAGTGCTGCAACTAACGATTCATCTGCAGACTATTTTCTCGATTACTTGATTGATTAAAAGTTTTGTCTATACAAAATGTAATAAAAAACCCATTATAATTTCTTAGAGACCAAGGTGACGTATTCAACTTGTTTGTTTAATCCAACCATCAGTCCAATACCCAGCAATCTTCAATTTACCAACATACATGATTATCAAAGTAGTGGCTGTTTGATTTTCTCTTTATCAACTAATTGATTCATCATTTCAGCGTTCCTTAGTCTGGTATTTTTACGTTGATTTTACGATCACGTTGCAGCCATTGCAGCCCGTTCGCAGATGCCGGCGGAGGCGATCTACTGGACCAGTTCCAAAACTTTTCGTAAGCATTAGTCATTTAGAACCCAAAATTTATTAAAAAAATAAAATAATATAAAAAAAAAGGCCCAGATTTAAAAAATACTGGAGTTACCCTTTAAATATAAGAGTCACAAAATCTAAAAAATGATTCGCTTAAACAGTAAAATACTTCTTTCTGCTGAGATTCCCATTAACAGTTGATAATGTAAGTCAGTGTCAAGTCTTGACACTGACAAGGCATTTTCTTCTGACAGCTTCATACATTTGTAAGGGAGAGTTCTTATAAGCTCTGCTCCAGTTCTGCTCTCAAGTGTGATGGAAAGGAATCTGTGTACTTCACAGACTTCCACATCCTGTCTGTATAATGGGGCCAAGTTAAAGAGATACTCCACCAAAAATCCTTTCAGTACCACTCACTCATCCCGTGTAGGTTGGAAAGACGTCTATTAAAGTTGCCAGTTTTGTCCTTCACAAGAACAGTAACTGCTGCAAAAGTCCACTGGTGACAGGTTTTCTCAAAAGAAAATAAGTATCCTCCCTCCCACTTTCTTTCTGTCTATTCATTTCATCTTTTGCATCCCCCTCACCGTGTCTTTCTCTCTGTCTTCCACCTCTTCTCTGTCATTGTGCTGTTTTCTGGCAGTTGTTGTCAGTAGGAACACTTTATATCACACTCTGAAACCCTGATGAAAGGTTCATGCCTGCCACATTCAATTCCATAGGGAAAGAAGCTTTCACTGAAGCTATAAATTAGATCCCAGAATCGTGTGTGTTCATACATAGAATGTGGTGCACATGCACACAGCAAGTAATCATCAGTCTGTGTGTGTGTGTGTGTGTGTGTGTGTGTGTGTGTGCGTGTGTGCGTGTGCGTGTGCGCATGTGTGTGTATACTTTTTATCCTCTGTCACACCAATAAACTTTTCAGTCCCCCGGCTCATCACACACCACTGCACCTTATCTGGTTGAGTGTTTGTGTGTGATTCAGTCTCTGTGTGGACTCACTGAACGGACTGTACTGGTTAACAAATTGAATAGAAGACCAAACATATCTATTTCCAGTTATTCACTCACTGGTTTCTGTTTTGGTCATAAAAAGCACCACATTACATGTGTTTTAGCCAACCAAAAAATTAAGGTTGAATTGAATGGATGTGTAACTTTAGTTTGTGGTTCACAACTTGACATTACATTGTTTTTAGCATGCCATAGCTGAACTGGTTCTTTAGAAAACTCAACCCTTATGCTGCTGACCTAAAAAACTAGCCACCAATTTCAGTGTTACTATTTCTCTGAATGTCTTAAAATTATGTTACTTTAAATTACATTTTTTTTATATCTGTCAGTTATAGCCTGGCAGATACGGTAGTTTTGAGGCCAACAATGATCAGTATAAGAACGTTTAAAGGATAAACTCCACTGATTTTACACATCAGAGTCTGTTCACAGGTACTCCATATGTGAAAAAAAAGTTGTATGAAGCCCTTTGTGGCTCCAGTGGGAGCTGTGTGACGTCTGATAAATTGCCTCAAGTGATATCACTTGAGTCAGCGCAAAAAAGACGATATCTCCGGTTCTCCATTTTGATCCGTTCTTACTTATCGTTTGCACTCTTTTAATATATCTGCCAATAATTTGTTTTTACACAAAAAGTAAATTTTGCATTAGGTTTATCCAACAGACAGAGCTAAAGATATTTACAAAGTAAGACACTTTTTAGCTGAAAAATAAACTTGTAAGTGCTCTCTGGTGGGCAAATATATGTAATAGATAGATAGATACTTTATTGATCCCGAGGGATATTTAGGTTATATAATAATATACCCTATATTATTATATATAATAGTGTCATAGCATTTCTGTACTGTAGTCTCTTGTACAGTCATACTGGTATATTGCAAGCAACTGCTCAGAGCTACGTTTATTGGAGCTTATCACAAATTTTGACGCTGTCGACCACTCAATTTTATTAAACCACTTAAAATCTTTTTGTCGTACTTCTCAAATCAAACTTACTTGGCCAAATCAGGAAATTCCACAGTGTCGTGTAAATATCAGCTACGGCGTTCCCCAGGGTTCAATATTAGGTCCTTTCCTCTTTTGTGAGTGCATGCTTCCTCTCAGCTCTGTGGTTTGGAAATAAGATGTATTGTTTTGCAGATGGTACACAGTTGTACCTACACACATGAACTTGAATGACTATTCAACTCAAGTACTATACTATACTATTTGTGGAAAATTATTGGACATTCTTCCTGTTTATACCTCCTGCAGCTCACTGCTTCAACAATACTAACTACACTGTCTTGCTTTCTGTTCACAGATATTCAGAAGAGCTGACAAAGATGGTGAGTGAATTCATTGACTATCTTACTTGCTCTCTGCAGACCTGGACAGAAAACACATCTGGAAATGTTAGTTCGTATAATGCATTTGTTGAACATTATCCATTACAGAACTTTCCGAGATATACGGAATGATGTAATATAAAATGATGTATGTTGATAAACAGGATGATTTCATCTGATTTAAGAAGATTCACAGCTTTACACATGGTCTGCAGGACTCATATTCTCAGATGGATTTGCAGTATTATAACTATCTCCACCAAGGACGTTATGTTTCTGATCCCATTTGTGTTTGTCTTATAGTTAGCAGGAAATCTAAAACCAAATTTCAATTTTTGAGATTTTTAAAAAATCATTTAGTGTTTATTTGCTTTCACAATTAATACATCATGGTAAAAAACAATAGTAGAGCATCAATGTATATGTGTGGGGAGGATATCCATTGATGCTCTACTATTCTTTTTTACGGGTTTCTCAACATTGAACATAAGAAAGGGCATTTTTGAACATTTTTCTACTTAGGTGTTTCAGGGCCCAGGTATTGTGCATACTGGTATAAATGGAGTTACACCTGAGCTTTTTCGAGCAATGACAAGTCAAAGTGTCCGCTTTGAGAAAGGTTTATCTGTAAAATAGGGTGGAGGATTGCACAGCCTTGACAGAGGTATGTGTGCTCTCTGAATGTTTTCATACAGTTTGCAGCTGCAGTTTTCCTTCCAGGGGCAAAAATTCACAAGAAGTGAATCTAACAAACAACCTGTTCCTGAACCTTTTTGGCCTCGTTGGGTAGGTTTTCCGACAGATGATTGTGTTTCAACACAGTACTGAGATTCATAGTCTCTGAAGCCTTTTGTATAGCGGGAAACTACCGAGCATGAAGCTCTGTCTGTGTGCTGTCTGAGCTGCTGCTGCAGTGTGCTGTATTTTTAGCATGTTGAGACATTAAAGTGTTTTCAAAGGGGAAAGTTTATATTGCTGTGTAGCTGTGCCATCGAGCAGTTTGTTTATACCCTCTGGCATCGCGTGTACTGCTGCTTTCTCTCCATCACTTCATCTTCTCCACATTTGTCTTTCTCTTCTCCCTTTACATCTCTTCCCGCTCTATCCATCTTTCCTGTATGTCATCCTCTCCCTCCTCGCCTCTTTCATCCTATCACTGTGTCGTTGACAAAAAAGAATTGAAACTAATGAGGAAACAGCATAAAAAGCTCTGCTTTCATAGCAGCCAGATGGTCATTTGCTCTTCCAGTGTGTGCGTGGAGGGGGTTTCTCTGCTCTCCAAGCTGATAACTCCTCTCCAGCACAGCTATGTTCCCGAAATGTATCTCTGTAAAGAAGATTTCCATTCACTTTCATGTGCACTACCATGGTGGTTTATTAAGTCATTGCTTAGTCATCTGTCTGACCCTGTTTCATTAGTTGTTATGCACACTGCACAAAATCCATTTATCAACTAAAGTAAATTTTTCCTGATGATTTAACTGTTGACAACATTGCTGTAGATGACATTCTCATCTCGCCTGGGGTTGATTGTGCCTTTACAACAGTCTGTGGCATCAGCTGTCAACATTTTAACTGGTTGCACTACCTAATTACCAACTGCTCCGATACAGAACGTCATTGAAGACGCAACAAAATTCATGCTGATCTTATATCACGAGCACAGACCGGTTGTATCAACGCTAAAGCAGCTCTATCTCCATATCACAAACAATCTGTAGGATTGTGTGCAACTTTATGATAACAGTCTCTTGGGGTGTTTCAACAGCTACGTTGCTGCTCGAGCACAGCAAACTGTCTGTAAAGAGGCAGATATGAACGCGGCTTGGTGAGGAGCTGCAGAGCAAGAGAGAAGAGAAGACTGAGAGTCAGTGAGGAACAAAGGGAGAAGAAGAAGAAACAACGGTTATTATGAAGAAACGTAGTTATTTGATGTGTGGAACACAGACTGGAAAGAAAGACCAGCGAGCACAAGCCGAAGAAGAGCTATTTTTATCCTCCTCCTCCTCTCTTGGGAGAAGACCGGGGAACTGTTTTAATGAGTGAGAGAGGGAGAAGGGAGATGCTTACGGGGAGAGGAGAGAATATTGTTAAAAAGAAAAGAAGGTGCAGGGAGGGAGAGATTGACAGAGGGAGAGGCAGGAGGTGGCAGAGTCTGAAAGGGAGAGGACAGCGAGAAAGAGGAGGAAGAGCGAGGGAAGAAGAGAGAGTATCATATATCTGAGAACAGGGCAGTAATTGAGGTTTAACTGGCCGAGTTCTGTCTTTACATTCATAGCACAGATTTCAGGGCCGGCCTTCCTGCCCCCAAGCTGCTGAAACAGCAAGCCAGGGATTGTGTGTGTGCGTGTGTGTATAATTATTGTGTGTGCATTATGCATCCACGTCTACTTCAAATACAAGTTGCATGCATCAGTGAGCATTTGTGTGTGTGCTAGTGTGTAATATAAGTATAAGTGCATCAATATGCCTGAGCTTGTTTGCATGTGTGTGTGTGCGTACGTGTGCATTCTGTATGTGTTGTTTGTGATTGTCACGGCTGACTCAGAGCCATTGTTATGCAGCTGGTGGAGTGTTTCAGCAGCCAATAATTCTCTGAAATAGTTGCATCATTTGACAGCACTTAGTTTACTGTTTGTATTTGCAATCGCACCTCTAATGTGCCACAGTCCATGAAACTACTGCTGTTTGAAACCTAATCTTTGCAAGTAAAATGTAAATCTTATGAAATAATAACTTGGGGTTACTATTTTAAATTGCATATTTTCTGTAACTACTGCATGAATGAAAGCAAGTTAATTTGCATTTCAGCTGCACTTCTGAAAATGAGCTCACACCGCATTCAGTCCTGCAAAATTTCATTAAACTATTGAACCATTCAGTATTAACATTAATACATGTGTTCGAACATCATTATCATACCGCTTCACCAGCCTGTCACCTGTTTTGGGCTTGAAAAAAAGGAATGCACACGCAAGTTTTAAAGAGATTCATCCCAACCATGTATTTGTGTCAGTCCATCACCCACTGCTACTTGGTGGACACTGCAAGTATATCCTTTTTCACAGCAGACATTCTGACTTGTCACCGTCAGAAAAGCACAGGTGTTACTAATAACATGAACAATGGCTCTGTTCTATTTAACATTTCTATTTATTTACTGGCACATTTGAATCGAATGGGTCATTGTTATTATAATGCCTGTGTTTTTTCCACAAGTCAAAATGTCTGCTGTGGAAAAGGACTATACTTGCAGAGTCCACCGAGTAGTAGTGGGTGATTGGACATAAATACATGGTTGGGATGAATCTCTTTAAAACTTGTGTGCATTCCATTTTATTTATGTAGTTTATAGCTTGTATAGTGCACTATATTTACTGTCCACCATTTCATTTGAGTGTCTGGTCTCTTAAGGTGTGTTCAGACCAAACACGAACTGAATTTTTCACGCGGCGCAAAATATAGGCAAATACGCATCCACGCTAGTTGAAATGAAATGGACGACAAACTTATTGTCTCTGTCTATGCGCTCCTGGAGCTCTATGATTCAATGTCTTTACTGTACAGAGACAGAACAAAAAAATAGAGGGCTTAGAGAAAAGTGGTAAGTTGGTAAGTTCTGAAAATATGTATCTGTTACTTGATTCCAGCGGTTGTACTTCAAACAACCACGAACCAAGTTAGCACTAGCGTTAGCGCTACTCCCATTGGCTGTTAAGGGCGAACATTTTATATAAAAATTAGCAAAAAATTTGCCTCGCGTTTGGTATGAACACAGCTTTAGTGTGAAATGAATGCCCTATGTGGAGCCCTTAAAAATTCCCTCAATGGATTGAAAAAAAGTAGTGTAGAAGAATTAATAGTAGAATTTTGTGCTCTCATCATTTGTATCTGTTTTTTTTCTTGCTTCTTGCCTTGTGACTCATCAGCCATCTGCTAATTATCGCCACAGTGTTTGACAGGAAGACAGAAAGCAGACGGAGTTTAAGGGAGGCATGTTTATCCATGCTGTCAAGACTAGACAGAATTACAACCTTACAGCTAAAAGCAAATAAGAGGGTGCAGCTGCTTCTGTTCAGTGTGACCAAACACAGCTCATCACTGTTTCATTAATGAAAGTGGCTTCCTCATTTAATTTGAATTTTGTCTGGATGTTTGGTGCCCAAGTGTTTTTAGCTTTTCACCCAACTTCCACCAGTCAGATCACCTGTCAGTCTGTCCTGTTTTTCCTGGATTGCCTCATTCTGGTTTTCTGTTTCTTCTCTTTTCTGCCATGTATCATCGCTCATGCCAATGACACTTTTACCTCCTTTATATCACAGATTTTTTAACTTCCCACACTGCCACAATTCAATAAGACAGCTTTTCTCTTGCTCATTGGTTGTATCTCGCCTAAATATTCAGTTTTAACTGGAATGATGTCAAATCAAGGACAAAATCTACCATCTCAAGATGGTATTTATTTTAAGGATACCTCAGTACCAGTGTGTGATAGGAGATGGTGGGATGTGTTATTGATTTCTCTGCCCAATTCGTCTTCTTTCTACTGGCCATACCAAGCTTCTGTTCATATATTGAGACTGCAGACAGGGTGTAACTCTATGTTAGCTCTACCAGCATCCTGAACTACTGTTCATGATACTACAGTTCCTCAGTCTATATAGCCTACATAAAAAATTGTGAAATTACAAAGAGATGAGATGATAGCAGTTTAAATAAGGATTCATAATACCTAATGATATTAGAGACCTTATTTTTGAAAATATCTTCAAACTTTTAATCTTTTAGACGAGTATACGAATTGCTGCATAATGATGTAACATATATGCAAATTAGGGTGTGATGTCATTTATACATATATATATTTGTGTGTGTGTGGCATTTACCAACTTCTAGCAACTTTTCAAGCTAGCTTTAGCTACTTTCCATTAAAAATAGTTGGTATTGCTGGTTATTCATAGATTGTATTTACATGTAACATAAAAAGGTATATATTTAGAGTAATGGCCAGGTCACACCAACATTTAATTCTGCAAAAGTGTGGGTCAAATCAATGTATTTTAATGAAATCATCACAATCTGTTGATTCACTTGCGGGGCCAAGTAACTCAACGTTTGCCTCGAGATCAACTTTGGTGAACTTTGACACGCTAATTCGCACCATTGAGAAATAGCAATTTTTAACTCAGTTACGAGACAGTCAATGGTACAAATATCTTTTGAATAAACTGTGTGAATTCTTTAGCCACAGAGCTAATTGACAGTTAGCTAGCAAGCTAGGTAGCTGGCAGAGTTTTTTCTCCTCTTCAGTAACTTTTTATTGAGTTAAATAATGGTACCATCTTGAGAGCAAAATGCTCGCACTAACTTGTTTCTGGCTTGCTAGCATGTTAGCTGTTAGCTCGCCAGCTACAATTTACCATAGCCTGCAAGTAGTCCCTATGTCATCAAGCTTCTAATAACACCATTTTCCGAAGATATGAACGATTTTCACTGCGCCACTTTCTGTTGTGACTGGGCAGGGCATAAGTCCCAAGTATAAGTTTCATTCCTCAGTGTTCCTGGTTGTTATGCATATCGTCAATATTTGCACAAAGATAATTTTCTTCATGATGAGGCCAACCGTGGTTGCTCAGAGATTTGTCACACAACTGCAAAGCCTTTACAGGAGCACAGGGATGAATGAAATAGACAGGAGCAGGGCAAGAAAGAAGCAAGACTGGAGGGAAATTAATGTGATCAAACAGACCAAAATAGTAGGAAGGAAGAGAGAGAAGTTTAAAACAAGAGAAATAAAATATTCTGTTAAGAAAGAGTAGGCCTATGACAGAGTGATAGTAAAGTGATAAGTGATAGTCTTAAAGGAGCAGGAATATACAAAGTGAGGGAGGATGAGGACAAAGATTAGGATGAAGAGAGCTTTCTGTATCGCTGTCAACAGAAAGAGACAGAGAGAAAAGCAAGACATAAATCAGTTGAGAAAGACAAACTGATAAGTGGCACACATGAGGGAGAGACGTAAGTGAGAGATGAGACCGTGCAGACAGACAGCATGATGACTCGTACTGGAGCATTTAGTTCATGGTTTATTCAATGGGAGCCAGCTGATTCACTGATGCACAGGTCTTAAAAAGACTATCTGTTTCCCAGACCTCTGGTAGAAGTCTTTACGGTTGACGTCTCAACACTTTGGAAGTTTATAGGAATAGTTGGACATTTTGGGGAAAACAAGTATTCGCTTTCTTCCCTTGTGTCAGATGAGAAGCTTGATACCACTACTACATTTCTGATTGAGATACATGTTAATTAGTGAGCTTTAGAGAGAGCTGTTAGGTGTATTTTTGAATTTTCTACTGAGCCAGGCTAGTTTCCCCCTGCTTCTAGTGTTTTGCTAAGCAAAGCTAATCTACTCCCGGCTCTAACTCCATATAACGCAGAGACATGAGAGTGGTATCAACCTTCTCATCTAACTCTAAAAAACTAACATCTAAAAAAAAGAGAAACAGTTAAGCATATTTCCCAAAATGTTGAATCTTGAAGATAGACTTCTTCTTACTCCTGTTCCCCAAAAGTTGAGCCTTAAAGCAATAGTTTGGCATTTTGGGAAATATTCTTATTCGCTCTCTGGTGTAGAGTTAGATGACAAGATCTATATATATATATATATATATATATATATATACTCTCATATCTGTAGAGGGTTAGCTTAGCTTAACATAAAGACTGGAAATGGGGAAAATGCTAGGCTGGCACTGTCCAAAGGTAACAAAGTCTGCCTTAATATAGTTAGAGAGATACAACGTGTTAACGAGTGAGCTTTATTGTTGCTGGTAGGCGGGTTTTGTTACCTTTGGACAGAGTCAGGCTAACTGTTTCCAGTCTTAATACTAAGCTAAGCCTTATATTTGACCAACAGATTTGAGAGTGGCATCAATATTCTCAGCTCGCCCAAAATTTTACATCACATTGATTTATTTGTGATATAACTTTGTATTGATTGGTTGGCTTGTCAGCAGTGTTTAAATGGCAGACAGTCCTCCAGTAAGCCAAGCAGCCTGTCGTTCACTCCATCAGACATGCAGTCATGCCAGGCTGAGCTCAGGTTTTCAGACAGCCAGGCTTCATATCAACAAGGTGGTTTCTCAGTTAGTGATAACCAGGTCATCTGCCACTCATACTGCAGCCCTCACATGTTAAACTAGCACCCCAGCAAATATGCAGATTGATCATCAGTGCGAAACCACGCAGAACATATGGACTGAAACTAGGATGGAACATGAGACAAACTAACCCTGATACAGTAGATGTGAAAGTTTAGTATGTAAACCAAGCTGTGGAAAGAACTCACTCTGAAAAAAGAAAGAAAGAATCACTCTGAAGTCTCTATCTGGAATCAAAAGTGGAAAGTGTTTTGACTGTGAGCAGTAAAACATCCGGCTCGTCTGCTGGTAGACGCTGCAGCTCGTCAGTCAGCCAGTCAGTCAGAATGGTGTCATGTGTATCTAATTACCTGCAGTCTTTAATCACTGACACTGCTGCTAACAAGCCCCAGAGTGCCGCACGCCGAGGGAGACAGAGAGGAGACGAGAGAATAGAGAGCGGGAGTTCTGTTGGAGTGACAGGAAAGGAAGGAAAAACACAAAGAGGAAAGTATTTTTGCTCTAGGACACAAAAAGAAAGTCAGGGTGTGCTCTCACTATTCAGTTTTTGTCAGGGAAAACCCAGTACATTGTTTTCCTTAAATTACACTATAAACTGAAAGGTGTAAATTACAGACACAAAGTTTGTTGTCATCGCTGTCAGCTGCACACTTATAGTGTAAAATCCTGCCTCTTCCTCATTGTAACATTGATTCAGTTTTTAGTCATAAAACCTGGGAGTATAAGGCTATGCCCACACTAAACCAGCTAAATCTGAAAATGCAGTTTCCATACAAGATTTCTGGTCACAGTGGAACAATAAGGAATAGGAAAAAGGCTGACAGACAACTGAATATGTACGTTACCTGTTAAGCAAGGCAAATAGTATTCCTTCACCCCTGCACTGAGACATCAATCAAATCACAATTTTATGCTCATGTACCCGTCTGACAAAATAAACAAATACGCCTTAATGACACCGGCAGCTGTGTGATTGGCCATATTTGCGTTTAAAGTGAGTGATTGCAGAGAAAGTAGGAGGTGATAGAAAGTTATAGAAAGTTGTCTTGTTCCATGCTCGCTCATTATCTCAGTGTGTGTTGGCTGCAGGGTTGTGGACGGGTGGCTGGTTCTTCTAAAATTACTCAATTAAAACTCTGTATGTTGCTGGAACACTGAACTCATATCCAGTCCAATGCTCACAGAGTTGGACTTGAACACAGAAGAAAGAAATATAAATTATGTTTCTTTTGCTGTCTCAACTCACCTTTTTTTTCAGGTTAATTAGCTTTAGACAAAGAGAAGCTTTCACGTTGTATATCCCTGTTGTGTGGGGCTCGCTCTTTGTTTAGGAATATATGCTTTTAAAAACAAAATTCTGCATTGACGCAAACATTTTACTTAATTACTTTATATAGGTGGTCAAATTATTCAATTAATTTCACTGTATTTCCATAACGTAGTCATTACAAGAAAGGGATACAAGATGGTTATATGAAATATATAATTACAAATGTAAAAAACAATTAACAATCGTTATCAAGTATGACATTCTCAAAATGCTCAAATAAACTCCTGCCACAATTCTACTATACAAAGTATAGCATGCAAGTTTTGTTATTGTTCTCCACCTCTCTAATATACTCTTATCCATGCAGTCCATTTATCTACAGCCTGATATGTGGTTACATTTATGCTGGTGACTAGCTGTATGAACTCGCCTCACATTTTGAAGATGCATCTCTGTCATCCATCATGTGTAAAATGGAGACTGTCCTCCCCAAAAAACGTGCGTATTGGTCATGTGTGCAAGCAGCTTATTACGACCCATATATACGTTTATTGTTAGGCAGCGACTTCTAGTAGCCATAGTAATTATGACGCGAGCATAGGCGGAAGTCAGGTGAGGTATAAAGGGCGACAACTTCGGGGTGGAAGTCAACATTGACTTGTTTTAACTTATGTACGTAATTAAAGTTACATTAGTAAGTTACGTTACTAAATCATGTGACGTAACTAGCTTAACTTACATAACTAACATACTTATTTTAACCCAAACCATGATCTAAATCTAACCAAGTAGTTTTGGTGCCTACACCTAACCAAACCGACCATTTCACAACATTAGCCACGTGTTTATTATTGTTGCCATGATGACTAAGATCCGGTACGCTTATATATGTCTATTTTGGGAGTCATTGGCAAACAACCTATTCTGTCGTTTAGGTCGGAGGACTTGTTGGTAGAATGTGACCGAGATATTTGACCCCACTGCTTACCTTGAGAACATTACCACTTCGGAATCAGGAAAGACTACTTTCATATGTTTTATCCATCAGATTTTCAAGTCACCTCACCGTTGGCAGCATATAGCAGAGAGAAAGTATAACCAAATGATCCTGGTCAAGAATGCAAGATGAGGAATTAAAGGAATTAAAGGAATTAAAGGAATTAAAGGAATAGTTTGACATGTTGGGAAATACGCTTATTCACTTTCCTGCCGAGAGGTAGATAAGAAGATCGATACCACTCTCATGTCCTTTTGGTAAATGTGAAGATAATGCCAGCAGTGCTTATTGAGCTTTAGAGGTGTCATAGGCAGACATGTTTACGTTTGGACAGAGCCAGGCTAGCAGCTTACTGCCTTGTGGTTTTAACTTCATATTTAGCGTACAGACATGAGAGTGCTATCGATCTCCTCATCTAACTCTTGGCAAGAAAGCGTGTATTTCCCCAAATGTCAAAATATTTCTTTGAAATTGCAGGGACCAAAGAAAGTGACTTTAATTAATTTACTTTTTCTTTAGTATGATAACTAAACAGTATCTATGTGGACACTTGGTCTACAAAATGAGAGTTTTCAGTAACAGACCGAACTCAACAGTGAATGAGTTAAGGTTGTGGCGCAGGAGTGATGAAACAGCGGAGTGAAAAGTAAAAAAGGATTGTGTGCAGGTTCCTTTGGTGGCCTACAGAAGAAAGAGCGAGGGAGGGAAGAGACCAGAGGGGATTGAAGTCTCTTTGTTCACTGTCTTGGTCGTCTGGATCAAAGGCTGGGAGTTAAGACGCCCTTTGAAGACGTTTTCCTCACCTGATGCTCTCTGGCCTTCGCTGGGTCGGGATCAATCTCCCCTCTTTTCAACTCATTCCCTTGGAATATTTGCACGGTATAAAAACCACAAGAGCACAGAGCTGAAATGGAAGTCTTTAGATACAGAATTGTAATTTTTATCAAAGTGCCTTTTTTAAGGACAGAGGGGAGGATGGTTGGATTTGGGCACTGTATTGTACTCTCACTGTACAGTGAGAGTACAATACAATAGAAGTCTTTTATCTTGTGGAGCCTGAGGTTGATTTCATAAGATTCGAAATATATGAACAAGCAACCAAAGTTTCTTTTAATGTGTACCACAGATATTTTATTATTCAGAGGTTTTCCTGTATGGATGTATTTATGTATTGAGCAAAAAGGGGTTTGGTCAAATATGGCACTTTAAAGGCGGATATCAAAGGTTTTCAAACTGTGAAGCATGCCTCCCATGGGAGAGAGTTAAAGTGGAGGGAGAGATGTAAGGCAAAGATACAGCATAAGGTGAAAGAGACGCGGTGCATGCAGGTGTTCTGAAAGCAGCTGGAAGTTAGTTATGAATTATAGTTTGGCTCTTTGATTTGGCCACTTATCAACATGGTCAGCAGTTGGAGCAGCAGCACCGGCTGTGACACACAGCTCATGGAGGTGATTGATTATGGCACTTTAAAACTGCCCAATTGTAACTCAGTCACACACAGACATAATATACCTATTTCTAAATTCAGTGTGACTTTCACTTCCTGCGGATATCATCTCTCCAATTCAAATGTCCATAAATCTGCTTAGAAATCATAGAAAAAACGACACTCCTTATAACTCCAGCACTTGCCTGAGAATCATAACGTTTTTCAGTTTTCCTCAGTGTCAAAGTAACCCAGTGATAGTTGTCTGTACATTCAGAGGTACACTGCAAACAGGAACTGCTAATAGTTAATTCGGCATGCTTTTAATGCCAATTTGCCAAAAATGTAACCAAATGTAGGCTAAAATAAGGGGGCTCGTGTTTTAGCCCACAACATAATAAGAGTGACAAACCCCTGATATCCAGTGTCCTCCTGAATTTTTTTCTTTGTGGAGTAAACAAGCCTCTAAACTCTACGCTTGTGTAAATAACAGACTTACTTACCAAAAAGCACTTAAGCCATGTGGTTTTAAAAATCACTCATCTATCATTAACTATACAAAATAAGTGGGAAATGCATGTTTGCGTCATCAGATTGGCCCTGCACAAAGGTCTTTTAAGCAGTCCTCTGACTACTGATTGATTATGAGAAAGGAAAAAACTGAAACCAAAGGCCGAGGAAATTATGAGTCTAAACAAGTCATCTGGAACAAAGCAAAGCCTTTAATCAGTCCAACCATTTTCTCTACTTAAGTGCCGGAGGTGTGAGAGGCAATCATTGATTCACTGATGTGACCTTTTCAACCACTCTCAGTCACACACACACACACACACATACACAAAGATCGTCTCGAGAAAAACAGTGATTAGATCAGAGCTGTATTGTGTCCTAAACAGATTACACCCAGTGATTGTGTATGTGTGGGTGTGTGTATGCTTATGCAGGGGAACGTTAAGAATGGGAGGCATGGAGTAAAGTGTATTAGGAACTTCTTCTTAGATAACTGAAAAGACGGCGAAGACGATCAGCTGGCAGCTTGTATAGAGTCACAGCAGCCGTCCACCCATTGTTAAAAATACATTTAGGTTAACCAGTTCCAAGGAGCTGGTATTGTGCAAAAGACCTATCATTAATGGGATTACTACCTGTGCTTTACCTGCTCTGTAGAAGTTGTGTCTAATGTTTAAGGGTGAAATAAGAAGGCTTTTAAGGTCTTGTAGCACAAAATGAATGAATGAAAATGATAACACATGACGAGGTGTGATATATGAAAATAACGGACAAGTTGGAGGTGAAAAGTGTTAATCAGCTGAGTCTGTTTTCTATATGAGGACACCTTAGCTTATCAGGCTAACTTAGCAGCACACAACACAAACTTTAAATTGGACCACAAGTCTCTGAAGTGTGAATGTCTTCTACAGTATCTTGCATAATGAAGCAGAAATACATAAACAAATGTAAAAAGACAATGCAAATGGAAAATAATACATAAATAAATACATTTATGAATTAATAAATAAAATAGAAAATTAAATGGGAAATTCAATAAATAGGGGAATTTCTATACAAAGAAAAAAAATAATACAGAAATATCAGTTTATGTCACATTTTATCAATTAATTAATGCCTACATTTATTTTTTATGTTATTTTGGTGCATTTAATGGCATATTCATTTATTTATTGAGTCATTTATTTATTTATTTTTGATTATGGCAGTTTCGGTCCTCCATATATGAGTATGTTGAGCATCATCTCCTTTTCGTATAATGTCGCTATTCATTTGTTGCACATTTGCACATTTGTTCAGTGCTTGCAAGGACAAATACAGAGACTGTGTCCAGGCAAAAGTGGAGAGAATGGAATCTGCCTGCAACATGTATTTCATTCTCAATGTTCAAGTGACAATCTCAGGCCAGTTCGATGTTGTGGATTTTGAGAGAGAAAGTACTGTAATTAAGCGTGTGACATCTGACAGTGCAGATTTTGGAAGTAGCATCCATTATCTCGCCAGGAAATGCGCTTGTTGCTGGACTACACCATTAGTAGCAGAGGAAATACCTGCCACAGCACTTGAAAAGTCAGGCGCCTCAGCATTAAAAAAGCAGTTGTGTTACCATGGTGAACACAGCTACAGTGGATGATTGGCAGCGCTGATGATCAGGAGCCGAGCCGCTCAGTGTTTGTTCTTCTACAAGCTTCATATTGGGAGAGAATCTAGCAGAGGCTGCTGATTCCTGACTTTTTCTCTCTTAATGAGCAATGGTTGGGAGCTGCCACTCAGGAGAATGTGTGTACTCTGATTAGTATCTGTGCACAGCATCTGTGTGTATTATTGAAAGAGTGGGGGTCTTCTGTTATGAGCTTAAAAACACCAGGGGCACTTAAGACATGACATTTACGTGCCACATAATTAACACCGTGCCCTCGCCGTGTGTGTGTGTGTGCGTGTGCATAATAACTCTGCCTAAAGGTCTCTCAGGGGAATCAACCAGGATGGAGCAGACTCAAACAGTGACTGCATTTATTTCAAACTTTGTATTATCTGCACTGTTATGTGAGAGTGATAAACCCCTTGAGCTAAACTTGCAGATATTACTGTATGTTCATCACTAAGACTCCAAAGCTTACAATACACATGCATTTGGATTCAAATTCACGGGCTAACTAATGAAAGAGCCCAGTGATAATTCATCTTAGCAGAGCCAAGATCTATTGCACATAAATTAGGTTTCTTGCCCCGTTTTAGCATTCTGTAATAAAGCACCGAACAAGCAGTTTACCTCTGCTCAGATCAAGGATACAGTAACCCTAGTTACCACTCAGTTGCCCCTGGTTACAGCAACCCTCTGTTCTCCTCCCATGAGGCCTTATGGGCTGCTGTTGCCATGACACCAAAGTTACCCCCCCCCCCCAAAAAAAAAAAAAAAAAAAAAAAAATTACTCTGCACTAGACTAACAGCACTCTGCTGAGGTCTTGTTTTTGTCACAAACTGTGGGCAGCTGTTGGCCTTCAGTTTGTAATCTGCACTCAGGTGTCGCCCACCATCTGAGGACACACTGAGCTGAGGGACAAAATGTTTTTGGACAAACCTTTTTCAGGTCGTCTAAAGCTAAAAGTCAGTTAAACGTTCAGTTGATCAAGAAGAAAAATAAATGATCAACTTTTCTTCTGACTGATTAACGACCTGTGTCATTTTTAGCCATGCTAGCAGCATGGCTCTAGGGATGGCGATGTCTGCTGGTTCATCGCTTCAGTCCAGACTGAAATAACAACTATTGCTGTAACATTTTGTGCATACATTCATGGTCAGAGGATGAAACCTAATGCCTTTGGTGATCCCCTGACTTTTCCTCTTGCGCCACCGTGAGGTTGACATTGGTGGTTTTGAGTGAAATGTCTCAGATTACTGAATGGCTTGTCATGAAATTTGGTACAGGTATCCATGTTCCCATCCATCCATCCATTATCTGTACCGCTTATCCTCAGAGGGTCGCAGGGGGGCTGGAGCCTATCCCAGCTGACATTGGGCGAGAGGCGGGACTGGTCGCCAGCCAATCACAGGGCTAGAACAGAAAACTTTGGTGATCCCTTGACTTTCCATCTAGCGCTGTCATCAGGTAAATATTTTTATTTGTCCAGTACTTTGGTTTATGACCAAACACCTGCAAAACTCACGAACTGCTAAACATTGGCACGTTCGCATTGTCACTGTGAGCTAAATGCTAAAGCTAGACCGACTAAATAAGCAATTTGAGGACATCACCATGAGCCATGGGAAATTGTGGTGGGAATGGTTTACTTTTTTCTACAACTAATTGATGCAATTATGATGAAAATGAAAAATTATAGTTGCAGCACGAGTTAAGCCCAGAAAGCTGTCTCATGGCCATAAATAACTAAAGAGGTCATTGTTATGTGTTTTTGATTGATTGTTTGTGATTTTTCTGTTGCAGTAGCAGTCAGTTTTCTAACTCTTTTTCAATTCTTCAAGTGTGCATACAGTATATGGTGCCAGCTGACCCTCAAGACTCTGCTGTACACTGTACAATGACTGTTTGGTACACCAGTCTCTCACATATTTGCCATCACTGTCACCTCTGATCTCAGTGTGATTTTAATTTTGATTTGGTATTTGCCTCCCTCCACATCTGCAGCTATGCCTCTGCCCTCACGTCACAGCTGCTCCCATATTACCGACACACTTCACTGATTTACTGTCAAGTTAGATTTAATAGTCACCTCGCAGCTGGCATCTAGTACAACATCTGTTACCTACAGACACACAGCCACGTCACGTCACCCAGAGAATTGTTTTCAAAATCCGCATTGTAGCAGTGGTTTGCAGCGTCGCCTCACAGCGAGAACGACCTGGGTTTAAATCCCAGACCGGGTTTTCTCAGTTAAAGGCCAGAAATTCCATTTTCAGTGGACAAATATCAGCTCATATGAATTCAGTCACCACAACACGCTGCCCACACTTCATCCTCTGCTGTCGGTTTGCCGTCTTAAGGCTAAAACGGACTCTGTTATCACTTTCCACGTGTGGAAGTATTGAGTGGTGTAGAGGTGGCAGTGCAGACGGTATCTCCTGCTCTTTACTGACACTCTGGGGTTTATCAAAAGATGTATTGACACCACAGGGCAGGTTGAGAAAAGAATACACTCTCTCTAAATTACTGCTGTAGGGGTCCCAGTGTCCAACAGAAATTCTTACTGAAAAGTAGCTGTCAATTTAAAGTATAATTTATTCGTCTTTATTTAAAAATAGACTGTCAAGCTGTTTGTGCGATTTACTGAAGGCTACCGGAGTTGCTTTAGTGTCATCCACGCTGTTGAGAAAGTGCGTGCGTGCGTGTGTGTATGTGTGTGTGTGTGTGTGTGTGTGCCTTGTTAACTGTCTCCCTCGATGTCTCTCATCCTCCTTCAGCCGATCAGCTTCACTCGCTGACAGAAAAGGAATAAAGGCAAACTTTGACCCATCTCTTCTGCTCTCTTCTTCTCTTCTCTTCTCTTTTATGAGGAATGCCGCCTTTGATGGCAGAGACAGAGGGGGGTGAGGTGGAAATATAATTGAAACATTTTAATCTTGTATGGAAATAAAAAGGGGAGTTTTTCATTAGTAGTTCTGTGTGAGGAAGGAGGGAGTGGATATTAGGACAGAAGGAGGGAGGGTTCAAGGTGGATGGTGGAAAACAGAGGGAGAAGACCTGAAGAAGGCAAGGGAGCAAAGGGAAGCAAACAATAATTAAAAAACAATTCCTGATCACACACACACCCCTTTATCATTCTCATTTTCTCTCCTATTTCACTTTCTCTCTGATTCCTCCTCTCGTTTTCCCTGAGCCTCTCACTCCCTCCCCTCTCCAGTCTCCACCTGTCAGACGCTTCTACAGCTCTATTAATCATCACTTTGCGCCGGCCATGACAACAACTGCTGGCCATGTGAAACTCTTTGTAAACTAAACTGCCATTCCAGTCTGTTAAGTGTAATCGTTGCTGTAGTGGAGCACTTTCTGTCGTCCCAAACATCTGGTTAGATTTTGGTGAAATGTCTCATCTAGAACCCCTCTGACTGTAACCTGCAGGGCGTAGACTGTTGAGTTGACAAGCTGCAGCCGGTGCTGTGAATGGAGCTCACTGATGTGAAAAGCTCAGGGTTTGTGTTCTAGTGAGATTGGCATAGCAGGTGATTGAATGTGTCTTTGCTTACAGCAACACGTTCAACTACATTATGAGAGTGATGGAGGCACTTACTTTTTTTTGTTTTGGCATTTATTCTTATTTATCTCTTTAAAAGAGGGCGGCGGCACGGTGGTGCAGTGGTTAGCACAGCAAGAGGTTTCTCGGTTCGACCCCACCGGTCGGCTGGGGCCCTTCTGTGTGGAGTTTGCATGTTCTCCCCGTGTCCGTGTGGGTTCTCTCTGGGTACTCCGGCTTCCTCTCACCATTCAAAGACATGCAGGTTAATTAATGATTCTAAATTGCCCGTAGGTGTGAATGAATGTGATTGCCTCTCGCCCAATGTCAGCTGGGATAGGCCCCCGCGACCCCCTGAGGATAAGCGGTATAGATAATGGATGGATGGAAGCATTTCCTTTAGTGGAGACTAACCACCGCTGCGCCAAGCAAACAGGTCCCAGACCAGTCTGTCCACCACACAACGCAGAGAGACCAATCTGATATCAACCTCCCATCTAACTAGTAGTGGTAGTCAACTATGTAGCCTGAGAGCTGAAATCCGGGGCAGAGAAAGTCTGCAAAGCACTTGCTAAAAACTAAAAGTGATCAACATTTTCATCAACTCATGTTCCTCATGACATGGTCCCCCCATCCCCAGTGGAAGTTATTCCCTTGTAGTCAGACAGTAAATAGTTAGCCTGACATCGCCAGTTAATTTTCGATTTCCAAGGGGCGTTGTCAATGGGCGCAGACCAAAATGCGTCTGGATGCAACTGTATAGACAACCAATCAGAGCAACAAAACGTGTGACATAGCGCTGAGCGAACCCTGTCAGAAGTACCGCACAACACATTTTCACATCAGCTTTAAGTGCAGTTGTTTGTTCTTCTTTTAGAGAAAATATACCGTCCTGTTCGTTTAATACTGATGTGATAGCGGATTCAGAACGTTCCACATCAGCGGTAGCCATCTTGGTTGTTTACGAAAATGCCGGCACTCCTCTGTACAGTCATCGTAATGAACCCGCCCCATATTAGATAAACGGTTCTGATTGGCCCAACCCGGGCCTGGTCGGATGGAAATCTGTCTGAATGGGACCAGACACATCTGCCAGAGCAAATAAAACATAGATTCGCAGATTTGTCTGGTTCTCCTTGCTCACATCTAAAACGCTTCATTTGAAATAAAAGAAGATACTTTGATGCTTGTAATGAGAACAAATCTGTCTATGCATCAACACAATATGGACAGCTTCCCTGGCAACCAGGGCGCCATGTAATAACATTAACAACAAAGAGTGCCGCCACGACACGCAGAAATGACCTCGTTTAGTGCTGACGTTCTATTATCTGCTATTAAACACCATCACACTGCATTAAAAAAAGCACCGTTGTGGGCAGTGGTAGTCAATTACTGGCTGGTGAAGGAGCATATCTGGTTGAAACAGGAACCGTAAAACACCATTTGTGCAAATTAGGCCTCCCCAAGGGGCTGATTGAAGCAGGAGAGGCTGCCAATGGGTTTCAGATGGTAGGATCTGCGGCGGAGGGAGGCACCTGAATGCATCATCCTCACTAGCGCACTGACACGCTGCTATTATCTGCCATCACCTAGGATTACTCATCATTAGGATAGACCCACACACACAGAGTAACTCCTGAACTGTACATATAAACCACACACACACACACATCTTCTCCACATCATTTCACCCATTGTATTGTGTGCAGCCACACTCCTCTAATAATAACATTATTATGTTCAGCCAGCAGACTGATGATGATTACATATCATTCCACTCTCTGCTAAGACAGAAAATAGATAAGAGTGAATGATGATCATCTGCTGGGGCTCATCTCTTCATCCAGACAGACAGACAGACAGACAGACAGGGTATTGTTCACACCAGGGAACCATCCGTCACTGGGGAGATGGAGAGAGGACCATATCCTTCTCATTAAGACAAATTATGACTCACATCTCTGTTTTTATTAAAAATTAGGAGGACTGTGATTCTTTATCTCCACACAAAGCAGCTTGTTGAGTTTAGACACATCACACACTGCGTATGATTTTTTACTGTGGATTTAAAAGTCCACAGTGACAGTTGTGCATGTCTTATAGTAGCTCATTCACTACAGATCGACTCACCATGTTGTACTGAATAGAAACGTGAATAATTCCCAGGTCTCAGTGCTGGACAGGTGCCTTGGAACATGATAGAGGTTATAGATATTTATTGTCAGAGTTGTTGTTGAGATGTTGTCAGGAGCTCCAAAATGTGTAGTAGTATCTTTGCTGTAGTGACATTTCTGCTGACTATTAGTGAAAGGTAGCTAGATTGATTTTCATTGGTTTTCATTCATTTCAGTATGCTTGCAGAAACTTTAAAGCTGCTTCAGATGAACTCACTACAGTGACCATCCATCACAGTGAACACTTAGTTACCTTCATATCATTTTGTCAAAGTTACAATATTAAGTATTAATCTCTTTTATTAACACTCCAATAATGGTATCTATCAAGCTCATTTAGATACTGTACTGAAACCAAATGCTTCCTGCAAGGTATGAAATCAATCTAAAAGCCTGTGGTATGCTGGGTAAAAAACTGGGTTAACTTTATTTAAAGGGCTAAATTATGCAAAACTATCAGTATGGTCCCTTTAAAATCCCTCTGTATACCGTGACTATTGAATTATTTTGCTGATCTGGTACCAGTTTTACTCTTAGAGGTAACATTTCTAGAGGTAATAGTTAATAGTCCCTGAATTATTCCAGCTTGTGTCCTCCAAAAGCAAACAAAAAAAAAAAAGAGTTGCGGGACTTCCTCCCTTGTAAAGCAATTAGCCAAAAAAAAAGAAGTTGCCTTTTCTTTTTTTAAATGAATGAATATTCATGATTTTAAACAGGTCAGGTTCATCACATATTAATACATTTTCATTTCAAGACTATTTATTAGGGCCTCATGTGTCCTCCAAATCAAGGTTAAGAATGCTGTTCCTTTTTTAAAATGTTTTTACGTGTATATAAACAGTATATACTGTATATATACACGTGTGTGTGTGTGTGTGTGTTCCAGTTGGGCTGCAGTGATGGATAGGGAGAAAGGACAAGAGCTGACAGCTCAGTGAGAATCACTCCTGTTCCTCATCTATCAGATGAAACAGCTCACTGACAGCCTCACACACACACACACACACACACACACATACACACACATTTTTTCCCTCTCCCGCTGATAAGAATTATTTGCAAAAGTGAGACAGTTTAGACAAAGAGGGAAATACGAGCTCATAGAACAAATCTCTAAATCTCACTGACAAAGCAGGTGATTGTGGCTGTAGCAGTAACGAAGAGAGAAAGAAAACGATGAGAAAGACAAGAAACAGTTAAATCGAGAGGACTGGAAGTTGTTAGGTGAGTAAGAGAGGAAGATAAGAAAACAGGAGAGAAATAAGAGGCAGAAGTGTGTGTGTTCATGGTGGAGGGAGAAATAGATGGTGTATCATGAGCCTGAAAAGAGGGTCAATTCCCCCTCTTCTAGTTGCTATGACAACCCATCATGTAGCACCCCAAAAATAATGATAAACAGCAAGAAAGAGAGAGAGAGGAGACACTGGAGAGAGCAAATATTTTCTTTAGAAGCAAACATGATTAAATGTGTGTTAAAACGTGTGGACACGGGCTGTGTGTATGTGTGTGAGTGTGTGTGTGTGTGTGTGTGAGACATGTAGTGAAGGAAGGAGCAGTGAAGGCACTGCTCTCTCTCTCTCTCTCTCTCTCTCTCTCTCTCTCTCTCTCTCTCTCTCGCCCCTCAGTGCTGTGTGCAGGATGTGGAGCCCAGCAGGAAGAAGGAAGTGCTAATTGCATCGCTTTAGTCTGCACTGAGAAAAGAGAGAGCAGTTAGCGCAGTAGGTCCACCGCTCTGACCGTCCCCTCACTCTTTCTTTTCTCTCTCTCTCTCTCACACACACACACACACACCAAGAACTGTAGGTCAGTATTAGTGAATATCTTGTGTCGTAAAATCCTGACATCTCTACCCCGGAGTGTTCACCCTCAACCCTTTCATACCGTCCTGAAGACATGGCCTCCCTCGGCGCAAGTCAAACAGAGGCTCCACTGGCTGATGCAAAAACGCTGGTATTATTCCGGAGCAGGGATTAGTCTCTCTCCCAGTGAGGGGTGGGGTCATGGGCTGCATTCAGGACAAAATAGCAGTGTGTAAAAAGGGTCTGTGTTCGTGTGTCTGTATTTGGACACAACCTGACAGCGGTCCCGGGTTGGTCCTCTAGGAACCGGAAAGACCTTTAGTTACAGGCACCGACAAGAGTGTGAGATACAATCCAAGAAGTCCAGTGTGCGTAACACTCCACAGAGGTGTATAATACCCAGAGACAGGATTTTACATCTCTGAAAAATGGCAATTATTTGATCATTCGTCAGGGTGGCGAGGTAAACAGCAGAAATTGGCATCAAATTGCAGTCTGGTAAAAGTTGAGCCAAGGATTTGTTTGCGTCCTCTGCATCACCGGACTGGCCCCAGTCAAATAAATAAAAGGGCTGCGCTTTTTCAGTTTTCAAGTTAGTTTGAACGCAATCTTACTGGAACAGAAGAATTAGAGGATTTCAGAGTCTAGAATAGTTTATGGTTCGTGCATGGTCAAAGTGACGTCACTGGGTTTATATTAGTATTTTAAAGTTAAATTCGATCGATAGTACCGGATCTGAATGTCAAATCCAATCATACTTATGGACACACCAGTGAACACCAAGGGAGTGATCAGAGCAACGGCAGCTGCACTCTGTTTTATTTGACAGGTTAGTCGCTCTGCAAAAAAAATCAACTCAAATCATTCATGCTTGCAACGAGCATACAGACCTGCCATGTTTACAAAGGTGAATCAGATCTTGAATCACTCTTGAACTTCACTGCTGTTAGTCTGAAAATGACGGGGTGCGTCGATGGCATTTTCACCACCTGTAATTTGCCACACCACAGATGGCACCCCAGTAACGAAGATCTGCCTTTTCCCATGATTGGCTGAAAAAGAGGCTTTTTGGGTGCATGATTTCCTTTCTGGTATTTTCAAAATGAAGACCGTTGATGAAAGAAGAGTCTGAAAATGCCATCCTGTTTATGACTCCTCCTCGGGGCGTTATAATGATACCCCAATGGCATTACAAGGAAATAAAGCAGGGTTTCATTCATTCTGCATAATATGGAGGGAAGATTTGTTTTTGCCTTTGCAATTCTAAATCAACTGTCCTGTGAGGTATGTAGTAATTGTTTATTCATTCATTTGCCATTTATTGTTTAATCAGAAAACTGTAGCCTACACTTATACTTAAACTGTAGTATCCACTTTCAGATGTAAAATTTGTATTTGCAAATGATGTGACCTAATTCTAATAACTATCAGTCTCTAGCTGACAGGCAGATCTGGAATAACTGTGACACAGGTTTGCGTGAGTGTATTACATTGTCCTTAAAACAAAGCAGCAGGCTGTATAACAATAGACTGTGAGTGAAAGTGGGTAAATATAACAACAAACTACTATCTATTCGAAGAGTTCTGAGTCATACAGGACTCGTAGAAAACAAATGAGAACAGAAAGAAAAAAGACAGAGACAGCCAGAAGGCTCTCTACCTAAGCCAGTACACTCTGTCCATGTAGGTCTGTGTGTGTGTGTGTGCGCGCGTGATTTCCATAATTTAATCTCGCTGTTCCATTACATTAGCAGTACAAGACCTTGTGTTTGTACAAAATGAAAAAAGACTCAAAATGCAGCAGTGCAAACAGGGAAAAGAATTCACCTGAGGAAACGTGGCGTACAACTGCACTGGGTGCTGTTGTACGCTGGCAGGCCAAAGTTTTAACTTAACACTTTTGTTTTTGTACAGATTTTTAAAAAATGACATATAACGTGTGAACTCTTTTTTTTTTTACCCAAATCTTGTGTTTTGCAGCTGGATTTTGCCCGGACTGCCTGCTCATCTCCCCCCTGCTGTTTTAGAGGCCATTTTTTGAGTTTGGGTCATTTCCTTTGAATCAAAATGATTTCCCTCCATGGACCATTTTGGACAGTAAAATAATGGTAATTTCAGCAAATTACTGCGGTGTCTCATTCGGATGAGACAGGATGCTCTTTGCTGTTGCGTCGCCTCCTCTGTTGCCAACTTATGAGGTTGTGAGGAGAGCGGCTGTCGGGATTGTTGTAAAGGAGTTGCGGGGTGAATTGGTGGCTGGAGGACCGGGACTTAGGCTGCAATCAGACCAGATCAGGTATTGTGGCGATTAGAGCAGGGTTGTGCGCCGGTGTGGGAGTGTCACTACATGGCCATGCTGATTGTTGCAATCTCAACTTGAAGAGCGATACAAGCCAAGCGACTGCACGGCGATTTACGTCTTTGTACTCCCTCGTGGCAGGGTTGAACAGCTCTGGAAAGGTCATCAAGGCGGCGATCGATCAGTCTCTCTTCCATGTTCGCAGTTGCTCGATAAACAATGCTACATGGTAAACAAAGTTCTTCTTCACCTGGGCATCTTCCGGTCTGATCGCTGGCGTGATTGGCCGCCACAGCGTGACGCTGGTTGCGTTTCTCCAAAAGTTGATTCTGTTTTAACTTTTCGCTGCGTTCCCCACAGCCGCAGCCTAAACGCACTACCCATGTTCAAATGAATGGGAGGACTGGCGTTTTCGCAACAGTGCCTGATTTGGTCTGAATTCGGTAGATAGAATATGAAGATAATGAAGAGAAGCATCTGAAATGTTCTATGGATGCTGTTTAGTAACTGACCATGACGCCTGGCTGTCCTATTGGGTGAATGCAAAAGGAGAATTTCCCAATGGAGAACAAGCAAGTAGCACATTAAATTACACTACAGATGTGTGAGAACGCATCATGTGACAAAAAAGAAACATGTTTGAGTACTTGGCATTGGTATGGTATAGGCCAGGGATTATAGAAGCTGCAGTTTTTTGTTAGACGTGTAATTTGAGAGTATTTCATGCTTTATGAAATTGGGTTAGCTAGCTATCTGCTTTGCTTGAGTGGTGTGTGTGTGTTGCTGTGTTTCTGGTGTGTTACTGGAGAATTCCTAAGTGGGTCTAACTGGGGTAGCCTGCTGCACGCAGTAAATTGGGTCACTGCTGAATTAAACACCAGTGCCTCTGCTTTCAGTGCTGCTTCACTGCTGCGCCAGAGAAGGGCAGGTTAGAAATAGTCATGGCCACAGAGTCCAAATAAACAGTTGAGCCCGGGTGGGCAGGGAGAGTGGGGCCGGTGCTGTGAACACAAGAAGTGGCATTTCAGAAGTCTGTCTCAAACAAACATGCCTTCTGTCGAGGAAAGGTTATGCCAAGCGTCGCCAAAAGAAAGCCGTTTGTGAGAGCATTTCTTACCAAGCGTCATTGTGTGCAGCAGAAATCAACATGGCACAACATCTGAGAGTCAGCTTCTGCTTTGTGTTTCTCTAACAAGGAGCTGGAAGAGAAGAGGGCTAAAAGATATGGCGAGACTAATAGGGAGACGGGTATAAACGAGGTGGAGAGGAGGCAGGAGGAGAGCCAAAAAAAGTGTGGCTAGCTATGGTTGTGGAGTTCCGGGAAGGTTTTTTAGTTTGTTTGTTAGTCTGTTTCAAAAAACGCATGAGAAGCCTTTTCTCCTGAGTGGTCAAAACTTGAGCCACAGCCAGTGTGTGAATGCAGCTCCCTGTCTCTCTGCTGGATGTGTGCCAGCCACACTCCTGCTGCGCTGGAGTGGAAAGAAAAAAAAACAGAGAAGAAAGAAAGGGTCAATTAAAAAAAGGATATATTCTTGTTAGCAAAATGAGAAATTCATAAACATATGCTGGCCCAAATCCTGCAACTGAGAAACAGCAATGGGGAATAGATAACTTAAGAGCAGCACATTTGAATTCAACCCTTTGTAAGGCTGCAGTCCTCCCTGTCCCTGTGCTTTCCCAGTGCTCTGCAGTGGCCCCATAGCTCAACCTGCTGCATCCAGTCAGTCACACTCAAGGACAAACACACTTTGAGGGCAAAGGGAATTAATATTTGATATCTAGCTCTGCATCATGTGGTGAGACAGACAGTCAGGCATACTGGCAAGCAGATGCAGGATGGAGTCAAAGCCATGAATAACCACTCCCCTACTGCAGAGCCACCACTCCACCACAGAAAAGCTCACACTGCATTAAACAGCAACAAGAGATGCTGCTTGGTTGTTTGCTGGATTGGTAAAAAAAAAAAAAAAAGTACTCTGCAGTATTGGTTGGATCTAGATGCAGAATACAAACCTGTTTGTTTTTCACATGATTAATGAAGTCACACCTCACATGTGGTCACCCCAAGGACCTACTGTATGCTCCAACAGCCCTGTGAAAGTAGTTATCAGTTTAGGCAACTCAAACTACTTAGTTAAGGTTAGGAAAGGATTGTTGTCATGGGTAGATATTAATAAAAAGATTATTGCTGGTATGAGATGGGACCACCACAGCCTTCCTCTTTGCTGTTCATTGCAAGTACAGCACATCGTGTGCTGCAGAAACCTCCAATATGAATGTAATTCCTGCACAATGAGAAATAGAGGTGCAGGAGTAATACATTTTTGTACAAATAAGTTCAACGTTCAGGGAAAGAAGTAAAGAACTTAAATCACCCCTTAAAAATCTTGTTTTTGCTGACCTCTAGTGCTTTAAATTTCCAGCCTGCTGCTGTGATGCAGAAGTGTATTTCAGGGTGTGTCAGTACACCGTGACATCACTGTTGGGTGTGGTCACAGGTGCAACAGAGCACACTTCTAACCAAACCCATCAGAGGCAAAGCACACTTGAAACTTTCAACACTGCTTTTCAGCCTAAATTAGGTAAAGCCTGCAGTAGGTGTGCTAGCATGCTAGTATGCAGTTACTTTTGTCATGATAATATACCAGAAATGAACCAGAGATGAAAAGCCAATTTGGGCTTGAAACGTCATACTTTTTCTAAGCATAATAAAGTTTTGAACAGTGCATTGTACAGTGTTGCAAGTCTTTGGGAAGCATAAATGAAACATATTTGCTATGATAGATCAAGCCTTCCTTTGCCAACCTTGTCAGTCAGATACATGTACAGCCGAGTGTCAAACATCGTGCATGTCGCACATCGGCATAGCATTTAAAAAACAAACCTTTTATTGAAGGTTACATAAAAAGAGAAAGAAATCCAGTATCTTTTCATGAGCTTGTTGGTTATCAGTGCTGCCCAAAAGGCCTTGAGGTTCTGAAACCTAATCGGCAGTGTGCGCTTACCAAAGTGCAGAGACAGACAGACAGTAGGGATACAGCTAAAGGTTTGTAGCAGACTGAAGTGCATGCTGGATTGATTTCACAGCAGCTTTAGAAAGCACTGAAGGCAGGAATCACACTGAGCATGTTTGTGAGGGTGGGAACATGGCACAGCAAAGCAAACAGGTATTAAATGTCAAGATTTGATTAAAAAAATAATAATAATCCTCATCATAATCATGACTACAAAAAACGGATTTAGAAAAAAAAGGGGGGCAACTAAAGACAGACAAGTTGCATAGACAACACTAATAGTGTATGTACAATAATACAGTGATTTTAAATAACACAGACTTTGTAAGCTTATTGTCATATCTAGCTAGCTGCCCCTGTCACAGTCTGTCTCCCTGTCCCTCCTCTCCTGCCAAGCTTTCAGTGGACCTGCCGGTTACCTGTTGCCTGCCTACCTGCCCCTGCATGTAAGCTAAAATAACAAATAAAGCATTGAACTGCTTGAGCCTCCCTGTTTGTCTGCATTTGGGTCCTTTCCCTGCTGCCTGAACTACTCACCGTGACAGCCATGCAGTGGATGGCTGTAATACCCTCTCAGGAACCAGAGTAAACCAGGTTCCAGACTCAGGAATAGCCATAGGAGTTTTTATCAAGTATGTCGGGCTTCACTCTGACTCATACAGAACAGGCTGGAGAGGTCTGAGATGTAGATCAGTACCATGAGTGGAGTACTTGATGAAACTGTGATGCCTGCAGGAAAATTATGTTATAGCACATCTAAAATATATTCAACAAGGTAAAATGTATACAATATGATCACATTAACTATAAAATAAGATACTTTAAAAATACACTGGAAATAATTTCCAAATATTAAAAGTAAGATTAAGGCTTTGAATAAGTATGGGAATTATTATATATGGCTTAATGATGAACAAACTATTATGAATATGTGATGCACATAAAAAAAAGTTAAAGGTAATGTAAGACTGGCTGAAGTTTTTGCTGCCAAGCCATTCACCAGCTTCACCATCATAGTTTGGTGTTAGCATGCTAACATTTGCTAATTGCACTAAACACAAAGTACAGCTGAGGCTGATGGGAATGGCATCAGTTTTGCAGGTATAAACTAAATTCATAAACCAAAGTTCAATGTTCAAATTCATCCTGAGCGGAACATGAATGTCTGTAACTCATTCATGACAGTCCATCCAATAGTTGCCGAGACATTTCACTGAAAAACAAATCAACCTCAAGGTGGTGCTAGAGTTAGTAAAGTCGAGATCACCAAAATCAGTGTAATATTCATCCCCTGGGACCATGAATGCCTGTACAGAATATCATTTCAATCCATCAGTTGAGATATGGACTGACCGGCAAACATTGCCCCCTTAGAGTGGCTTAAAACATGTAAAAAAAAATACACAATATACAGAAATGACTTGGACTCAAGTCACTGTTGATGACTTCAGACTTGACAGAATCATAAGACTCTTAGCTGAACTTTAATGCCAGTGAATTGGGGCTTCAATTGCTTGATCCTTATAATTTAAAAGACTCCAAAGACCGAAGACAACAAGTGTTGGTTGGTGAAGAGGTTGAGCAGGATGAATATATTATTTGAAGGAATACAGTATAGAGCTGGAGCAATAATAACCAGTCACTTTATCTCCTTTCATCCCCTTTAAAAGCAGCAAAGGTTCCCAAAGTGAGGTAATTTACATGTTAGCTTAAACTGACTGTTCCCCACATTAGTATTGTCTAATATTATGTTTTTTGCAGGAACAAATATGAAGAACAAGATCTTTGATGGGACTCAGGTCTCAAAGTGAGGATGCTCCAAATGATTTCTCAGTGTGTGTGTGTGTGTGTGTCTCCTGCAGATGATGGTAAGCTGTCTCTGGATGAGTTCCAGGCTTTCTTCTCTGATGGCACGCTGAACGAGGAAGAGCTGGAAAAGCTGTTTCACACCATCGACTCTGATAACACCAGGTCAGCACTACTACACCACTACTGTGTGTGTGTGTGTGTGTGTGTGTGTGTGTGTGTGTGGCTGTATCGCTGCATGAAATAAATCTGCATGCAGTACTTGTGTGTTTTGTGTGCTCACTCCACTGTGACTTTTTGATCACATCTCACTATCAATTATGAAGAAGAAGAGGAGAGAGGCACACAGCTGCTTTCCTGCTACACAACCTCAGTATCGCACATTTCAGTGTTGTGTGTGTGAGTGCGCACACTTAGGTAAAATGTATGTAATTTGTCCTGCAGCCAGAAAATGTCACATACACTTCTGAAGGCTCCTTTTATGGAGAACCTTTTGTACCAAAGCCCTTTACGTTAAGTGACATTTTCAATAGGAAAATGCCAAAATGGAAAAATGATAAAGGGAGAGGAGATTAAAAAAACAGTGGGAGAAAGTAATGAAAGAAAAGGAAAGTCAGTGTTACCTGTTTTGACACCTCTTTCTCTCCGTCTCATCTATTTTTGCATTAGTCATCCTGACCCTCCAGGACATTAACTTCTCTACTGCTCCCTAGGACACTTTGTTTGGATTGGCTCTCATTAAATCAGTTTATTGACCCTTTGTAATCAGCCAATCAGCTCATCCAGCCTGCAATCAGTAGAAGTGTGCTGACACAGTGGGATCTGAGTGATCAAAAGGGCCGGCTCTGTTAATTTACACAACCTCAGAAACCTGCAGGGCTCTGAAATAAAATGAAACCAAGCAGAACAAAAGCTGACCTTTATGGTTGTTGTAGAATTGAAATATGTTTGATGTATAAATCCTCCACCAGGCTCAGCCATTAGTGGAGATTTTCTTTTTCCTTTTTTAAATCAGTGCAGTAAGCGGACCATGCAACCGCCACCATCTCTCTGACGTCAGCCATCTTGCCTCTTGGAGATGGTCGCGCTTTATAAATCTAATTCACTGCAGTGCATGCAGTCAGAAAAGTTTCTACTCATTAGAGTTAAGTAGACTTGGCAGCCGCGTGCCAGGCCTCAGCATTATCATGTGACAGCAGATAAGGTTATTGATTGGTCCAAGTAAAAGAAGAAATGAGGGGTAAGCGTTTCCTGTTGAAGCGGGAAGTTGATGGATGGAGAGGAGGGACGGAGCGGGCAGAGACTGAGCGCTGTCCTGCAGTTGATTGTCTATCTGCCTCTGTCACTCTTTGGTTTCTTCCAATCTCCAGCTTTCTTTCCCTATCAGGCTGTTCCTAGATTTCTGTCTCTGTTTTCTGCCAGGTTCTTCTTGTTTTCATCCTCCATCCTTCTCTGTCACTCTGCCCATCATCAAACAGAAGAAAATAGGCCTCAAGAGTCGCGTTGACGTACGTACAGCACAAGTGAAGCGCAAGCCGTTACACAGCCTGTGTAGACGGCTGGATGGATTAAAATAGAAGCTATCTGTTCCGTCAGTAGACAGGCCGTTAGTCCCTAGTATGGTTCAAGCTGCAAAAACTCCATGATGCAACTCAATAGCGTCTTTTATTAGACCCTCACTGCCTGGTGGAAACCCATGCCTTTCAAACTCCACACCACAAGTTAAGGTTATCTTGTCTTTAAGCTCAAGTCAAGATGAACTGAAGTTGCTGTGTAACATCTGTGAAGTGCCCCTTTAACATGCAAGAAGCAATAATAATTCACACACAATTTAATATGAAATTCTTTTAATGAGGTGATTGCTTCTGCTTGGCTCTCGGCTGCTCTGCTTTGTGAAAGCCCCACGTCAGCACTTTTGATTGGTTTTGCCACTTCACTGTGTTTGATACTCATAAAATCTGCTAATATAAAAACATATGCTGATTCTTATCGCGTATTATACCCAACTAACTAACTAATCTTAATACTAACCCAATAGGCGTCTGTATCGCTTACAGAGGACAACATAATTACTGGTTTACTTCCTCTGTGAAAATGCAGCATCTGGGTCTACCATTTGGATCGTAAACAATCTGCCACTTTTAGTTTAGCCAACTAAACGTTGGAACAGTTTTACAACACTGACAAACATCCCCAAATGCAGGTTAAACTGCATACGTCATGAGTAAACATGAAAATACATTTAATGTTGTGTAAAACTAGACTTTTGCTGGGTATTTTTAAAGCCCATCTGTCACAGTGAAGGATCAGGATTAATTCTGGCAGAACCCGTGTGCATTTAAATGAAACTGCTGCTTCATAAAATAAAATGGGCCATTATCAGATCAAGCTGTCTAACAGGGATCATTCAATCAAAACAGAGCATAAAGTGCATGGTGTTTTGCTAATATTTTCAATATACAAATAGCAATGAAGAAGTGATTTTTAACCTCAGTTACTGTGTTTTTTAAAACATTTCCTTTAATGTACAGCATTCACTGAACAGTCATTTATAATTGATGCACATATGGAGTCTTTCTGCGTGTCTCCTCCTCTGTCCCCAGTTCTCCCATCATTACTTACACCTCCCATCCATCTTTTGGCTGGTTCCTCGTCCTTCCTTCATTCCCTCACTTCTTCTTTGTCTTTCTCTCCATTCCTGCCTCTCCTCCCTTGTTCTCCTCTTTCTCTCCTGGTCAGTCAACCAGGCAAAGTCTTCTTCACGCCAGTGAAGAATTCGCTGCCAAATGAGTCCCCACACAGTGAACTGAGCATGAATGATGGCAGTGGATTGATTCAGACTCCTGTCAGAGAGTCTTGTTAGATTGCTCCCTGCTTACCAAACTCTAACTGTGTGTGTGTGTGTGTGTGTGTGTGTGTGTGTGTGTGTGTGTGTGTGTGAGAGAGAGTTAGAGAGACTGCATGCAAAACGTCTTTTCCTCTGTTTTTGACCCTGCTCTTCTCCATCCTTTTCCTTCCTTCCTACTTTCCTTCCTTTCCTTTCCTCCCCTTCTCTCCTTCTGCTGCTCCTCTGCTATGCTGTGATAGTAATGTTGACACTAAGGAACTCTGCGGTAAGTAGACTGCCCACACACACACTTTACCCTGCTGCTGTCCTCGTTCTCTCTTATCTGTTATTAAAAAGTACTTCTCAGTTGAAATGCAATTATTTTAAATATATTATATTAATTCAGCTACTTTCAGATAACCACTGCAAATTAGTTTGGGACTCCAATAGTTGTACAAATTTTGTAATGTGCCAATTTGCCTGTATGTATACAGACTACTTTGCCAAGCACATGGGAGACTATGAGGGAGTTCTGGCCTCGTTGGAAACGCTCAACCTTTCCATCCTCAAAGCCATGGACTTCACCAAAAAGGTAAGAGTGTGTGTGTGTGTGAGTAAGAGAGTGGAATGATAGCTAGTGACAGCGTTTCTTCTCTTGTCATTAAACTGATGTTCACATTTCTTTTCACTCCCATTGCCTTCAAAATTCAGTCGATTTTCTGAAGATGTAAATGTTTATTTTATGTCGCGTTTGGGTCATTCTAGTTTTATGGAAGTCTAATTGGGAATGGGATCACTGCAACATGTTTTTGGAAAACTGGCTTTTTGGTAACTTTTCCTGTTTAGTGATAAGAACGTAGAGACCAAAAGACCATCCAGTGGAGTTTTGGCTTTTGTGCACCATGCTAACACTTTAGCACACAGTATGTTGTGTGACAGCAGGTAAAGGGGGAAATGAGAGTTTACAGCAGACTTAAAAACAAGCCGATGTAACAATTACTGTGGTGACAATTAACAGGTAAAGAAAAAGGCTATAACATAGTTTAACAGTAACACAAGTAGAGAACAGTCATAAAGTCAGCAAACGGACTCAGTATTGTCAGTTACACATCAAGGTCTATCTAAAGTTTGCTAACATAAGCTAACGTTAGACACCATAAACCATAAAACAAGTGAGGCTGTAGTGGAAAAGCCCTGAGTGTATAGAATTGAGCAAGAGTGTGTTTTATTGCTTAAAACAGCTTTTACAGCCTAAACTTTTCATTTAAGTGTAAGTGCATGTGTTTGTGAGTGTGTTTGTGTGTGTGTGTGTATGTGTGTGTGTGTGTGTGTGTGTGTGTGTGTGTGTGTGTGTGTGTGTGTGTGTGTGTGGCAGTCAGCTGGAGAACAGTATTATCCTAATTTTTCCCATGTGCTATATATAGAAGCTGGTCCACTGCCACACTCCCATAGCCATGATCATGTTAGAGTTCTGCTTCAGTGTGTGTGTGTAGCACTCTGACTGTGCTCTGTGCGTGTGTGTTTGTGTGTGTGTCTCTATATCTCTATACACCAGCTCTGTCTTAATCTTCCTTTCAGCTGCAGGCCATTCAGCAGCACTCAAACACACACACACACACGCACGCACGCATGCACACACACACACGCACACACACACACACACACACACACACACACACACACTTGCCCTCCCTTAAACACCTCGGGCTAGTTTCTCTCTAATGAGCAGCCATTGTTTAATCAATCAGTCGAGTGTCTCTCTTGTTCTATTGCTGTATCTCTTGTGCTCTCGCTTCCTCTCACTCTCATTCATACTGTCCTTTTCCGTGTAACACACACACACACACACACACATACAATCTCTCCTTTCTCTGGGGCTGTGATGTCATTATATAGTCTGTTGTGGGCAGTGAGGAAGCGCTCCAACAGTGCTGTGTAGGGGATGGGCCAGCTCAAAGAGTCAAATAGCCAAACTGAAGCACAGACGCTGCTGATGAGTCTGATTGATTTGGGTGTGTGTGTGAGTGTGTGTGTTTCAGATTTCACGGCTACAGTACATTTTACTGCAGAGAGAGAGAGATTGGAGGCTAAGGTATTTTTGTTTCAGATACAGTCCAGAAGCTGCAGCTGTCAGTCATTTAGTAAACATGTAGGCTATTTTTAGATTTTCTGTTGCATTTTAGTAGCCCCTCTGTTTTTTCGCTGCCTCTGTGTTGCTCTTGTGTTCACCCTTTCTCCTCTGGCTCTGCTTTTTTTGTCATATTGATTGTGACCACTGCACTAGTGCGCTAGTGACCACTGGAGCTGTTTATGAGTTGAGTAGAAAATCTGCAGCTGGACGCCCCGGTGCAGCGTTCAGGCCGACAATGATGAGGAGTGGAGCTCGAGCTCGGACACTGAATATGGGTAACTGGAGGTGAATGGGGTGGAGGAGGGTCACGAGGATTCCGCAAGCGAGAGGAGAACAGATTTAAATTTTGACAGCAGCAATATGATTGGTTGATGGAGATCGTGGCGAAATCTGGTTGGATAAGTGAGAGAGTAAACGCCCATAATCAGATGATTAAGAAAGCAGGAAAAGAGAGGGGCTGAAAAATCCAGGGGGCTGCAACATTACAGACCAAAATATGATGTTGAACACAAGTACTGGTGGTGATGATAGGATGAACTGGTAGCATTTGTTTTAGCCTGTTATAGTAATTAAATTTAAAAAAATGTCAAATTATATTTGTCCACTTTAAGTCAAATGGAGCAGATTAACAACCACATTTTATCCTCTTACTGAAAATCACTCTTCATATCGTTTGAGCAACGCTTTTAGTATTTCATGGTTAGCCAATTCTTTCAAAGATGGCCTCTTCAGAAGCTGGAGCTTATCAGCAAAGGTCTAAGTGGACTGTCTGAGTGCTGATCCACAAGTAGGGGTAAGAGCCTAAGTCACTGGGCTGGAAGTAAAAGCTGCATACGCATGTTTCAATTGAATATTACCCTTAAAAATAGGAGCAACAGTGATTTCTATTTCTTTATCTTTTCCTCCTGCACCTTTCTTTCCCTATCACTGCCTTTTTTCTGTACTGCTGGCCTCATTATTTACTCTGTCTTTCTTTCTCTTCTCTCTCCCCCATTGTCACGCTCCAAAAAAATCAATAATCTCATATTGTAGATGTGAAGACATAGTAAGATATATCCTGCATTGGAAAAGAGTCGAATCAATGCATCCAATGGGTTGTTTTTACTTTAAAAAAAAAAAAAAAGGTTTCAAGACAGCATCCATGTAAAAACTGAAGAAAATCTCCAAATTGAGGCAGATGTGAGGAGGCGGAGTGGGTGGAGCTAAAAGACAGAGCGTGATATTTGCTTGAGCAGAATGCTGTAGCAGAGCCCTGTGAGAATTGATTAGCTCTCCATCTACATCAATGGATATAGACACAGAGAGAAAGACTGAGTGGAATAGGAAGCCAGACTTAGTACTCTGCAGTTACCCACAGTACTGTACAGAAGTGGGCTTTTTCCTCTTTCTTTAAAGCACTTGGTTGGAACACAAGGGGCAGCTTGAAGCAAGAACAAAAATGGGTCTCCAGATTATTCAGCTGAAATTTATACCCCAGCAGTATTGGCTCTGCCATGGTGCAAAAACCTTGTCAAATCCTTGCAATGTGAGACAGGGTGAATAAAATGACATACTGCACCCAGAATAAAACACATTACAGTAGCCAATGTAATACCTGCATAATCTTCGAGGCCATTATTTTTCTCACAAGAATAAAAATCGCCTGAACGTGTCTCCCTACTATCCCTACCGCAGGTGATAGTCATGCAGCTGGGCAAACTGCTAGAAACCGGAGAGATACTCATACTCTGTGTCACCATCGCTCATCATCCTTCCCTTCATGCTCCCAGAGGGACAACCAACACACTAATAATTCATGCAAATGTGATATTTCCATTCACTTCATGCAGTATCCATTATTTTTGACTGTCAAGGTATCAATTAGTGGAAGCCGTCATTGCTGCCCGTCTTGAGAGGCTCATGAGATTCCGCAAATGAGCCGATCATAAAGTAATTAGTGGTGATTAATAAACTCAAATCACCTCTGACCCCACATCAGATCAGCCCAAGTACTAATCCTGCTAATACACAAAAGAAGCAGCAGAGGCCTTTCAAAGACATAATTATCTTTGGACGGTAAGATTACAGCAGCAACTTAAGAGATGGATAAACAGTATGATCTGCTCTGTGTCTGTTACCTGTGCTATTTATTGCAAACCCATTTTATTCACTTATTAATGTATTGACTCTGCAAATGGTGAAGAATTTGAAACTAACTCCATCGTACATCTACAATATGCCCCTGTTTTTTGGGGTCCAGATTGGTTATACACCTAATTTCTAAACTGTTTTCAAACAAACAAGAGTGGAAAAACTTTTATTACAGTTTGTTCTAACTTTGACATATATATTTTCAACATTTGGAAAATTTCAACCTTTATTATTTCAGATACACCTGTGCTTTTCCTGCCATAACCTGTTTGAATATCTGATGTATAAAAGGCAGATTCTCTGTCTTCGACCTAAGCGAGTGAGTCCTGCAAACACTTTAGCTGTGATTTTTATATAAAGTCATAATGTTCCGTTAATTTGTGTTCCGTTAAGTTGCAGAAATGCAGGAAAGCCAGGTTTTGGAGTCCACTTCATATTTTCTACCCGAATCTTCTACACTGTAAAAAAAAATGTTAACCAACTCTTCTTTTATTTTTAACTCAGTGTAATTAATTGTTTCATGTTTCATTCTTGAAATTCTGCATTATTATTGCTTATTGCATTATGGTGCAAACGCTGTCGGGTCACATCATAGCGACCTGATGTGACCATTTACAATGCAGAGGAGTTACAGTAGAATTCTGACTGAAATAGCGTCGGATTGATGCAATCATATAAACGGTCTCAACAAAGTATTTTTCTATTGTTTGGTTCTATCGTCATTGTACTAATGAACTATTAAAGAAGCCCACCATCTGCCTTTGGCTTGCAGATTTGTGGTGCTGTGTGTTCACGTTGTGTTACTCTGCTCCATCCAGACAACAATATGATTTCCTAGAGACCCCATCTCTCCATTTGTTAAGTCACTATTGTCATGGTTTACTCTGATTGGCTCAGCTGTTTCAGACATATGACACCAGTGATATGACTGGCTTATTAGTGAATCTTGTTCAGCCAGCCCTTTTGCACTTTGTGCTGCTGCATATTCATGAACCATAATAGCGGGTGTGCTTGGAGACTCTCGTGCGCCAAAGACTCACAGCTTTGCACTTGTCGTTGCCCTTGCACGATTAAAGTAGGGCCCGTTTAAAAAGATGAGTTGTTAAAATGTCCAGTTTTGCTCACTTAACTCATCAAATCATGTTGTTTAGACACATTCTTAGCTTAGGTTCCATATGTATTTAGTTTGACCCTGGTCTAAATGTGAATCCAATGCAGCAGAAGCTGTAACAATTATATGCAGTAGCTCAAAGAACTAGATATGACACTGTTTTGAAAGTGACACAGAAAAATCCAAGTGTGCATGGTTTACAGGTATGAGTTACTTTGAGTACTTAAAGTTTGAATGAACAGAAATGAGAGAAATCTGTGACAATGTAAAATTATATTACTCCAACTTAAAGTAAGTTAACGGAAGTGAAAATTCTAAGTTGGAGAAAAGCAAAGGTAAAAATGGTGACAGTTGCCATGGAGGCAGGACACTTTGGGACAGTTGTCAAGGAGACAGGCTGACCTGATGTCAGTCTACCTCGAGCCAGCATGTTAATACAAGAGAAGCTAACTTTCGCCAAACTTTTGTATTTGCAAGCAGATCCCACTCATGTTGTCATCCAGCATCACACGCAGGACAGACTGTGGGCTCCGTTTGGCATCTCTGATGTCTTCCTGACGGTTTCATCTTTACTGTACTTCCCGTGGGAGCACTCATTTCCACCAGCGGGTCCCAATTTTGTGAACGAGATCAAAGATGAGTGCCATTTAAAAATTATGAGCAGCGGAGAAAACTTTAAGAGAAAACTTTAGGAAAGAAAAGGCTGACAGTGAGTTTGTTTGGCCAAGAAGGATTGTGAGAAAGCCGCCCTGCATGTCTGCTTCTTAACTACAGCAGCATCTTACTCATATTCCCAGATGACACCTCTGAATGTCATGATTTAGACAGAGAACAAATATATAATCCACAGGGATGGAGCAAATATGTTGAAATGCTTCAAATCCAGTGTTGGAACTATTTTCCTTTTTTTTTTCCTTTTATGGCACTATCAGAGTCAAAAGTGGTTCCAGAAAACAACTTTAATTGGCTCTCCAGCAGGTGGAGATAAGTTTTTTTTTTCCTTTTATGGCACTATCAGAGTCAAAAGTGGTTCCAGAAAACAACTTTAATTGGCTCTCCAGCAGGTGGAGATAAGTAACGGCCCCTCCCATGAGGACTGTGTATGTGTGTGTGTGTGTGTGTGTGCCTGTGTGTGCCTGTGTGTGTATGTGTGTGTGTGTGTGTGCCTGTGTGTGTGTGTTTTGGGGGTGATGAGAGCTGAAGCAGGCAACAAAAAGAGAAGAGGGAGATTTCATTAAATCTCCTGTCCTGTCTGTCCTGTATAAATGCTATGTTTAATGAGCCACTCTCATTAGCACTTTATTTTTTCAAGCTTTCACTGGGCGAGCCACCACACTCATTGACAACTTTACACACACACACATACACACACACACACACGCACACACACACACACACACACACACACACACACACACAGTTTCTTTCAGGCTAAAATCTTGTTAAGCCTATCTTTTTCCAAAATCTGTTCAGGAAATTGTTTCGCGCCTGTGAGTGACCCCCCATGAGCTTTTTAGCTGCTTCTCATCTGACTCCTCCTCCCCATCGCATCTTCCTCTCGCCTCCCTTTCGTCCTCTTTCATCTCGGCTCTATTGTCTTCTCTCACCCCCAAGCCATCGCCACCTCCTGCCACCTCATCCTCTTCATCCTACCCTTTCTTCATGAAGATTAAGGTGAAGCGGATCACGGGGCAGAGGGAGACGATTTGGTCTATACACAATAACGTGTGATGAGGAGAGTATGGCGGGAAGAAGATCGATGGAGGAGAATGAGTAGAGGAGAAAGGGCAACAGGGAAGAAAAGGAGAAGGGGAGAGTGGACGAGGCAAGGGGGGTGTGGCAAGAGGTTGGCAGGAAGTGAATGGTGATGAATAAGAGGATGAAACTGAAGTCAGTGTGTAAAACATCTCAGCTGACTCAGTCAATGGATACGATATGAGTTTGCGTTGCGTTCATCACTTATTCATTAGGATTTAATGGGGCTTCGGATGAAGATTTTCCATATGCAGTACAGTATGTTGGAAATGCAGTCGTGCACCATTAAAGCTGAGCCTTGAACTTTTATCCTTGTGAGAGCTAGTTTAATTTTCAAACCCTTAATGCGATCATTTTTATGGTGCCCCAAAACTGACAATCGGCAGCAGAAGCTTATTAGACAAGTCCAAAATAAAACTGAATACGCAAATAATATTAATATCCAATCAGTTGGTAAATAAAGAAGAAAGCCACCCTCCCCCTTTGACTAAATAAAATGGTCAAAGTAAATTGAGTAAATTCTTTGGAGGTAAAGGGAAACATAAGCTTTTCATGTTATTTACTTACCGATTGGTAAATTTGGAACTATGAACACAAAACACAACGACATTTCAGATTACGGAAAGGGAGGGACAATTCTTCTTGTTTGTGATTGGACCGAACCCAAGTCAGTTCAGAGTTTATTCAATGCGGTGCCAGATTGGATCAACCGGAGAAACCGTTTGAGAACGTTGCAGGGAAAAGTTGCAGTGGTGTGATCTGGCCAGTCTCTGCTCGACTAAAGCCTGCTGATGGCGTCGCCTGCGACTCAGCTTGAATAGTGGCTGGTTTTATAACGTAAGGCCTGTCAGCTGTTTCAGCAGTCAATCAGCTCGTAGCGAAGTCAGCTGGTCATCTCGATTCACTCGTTTTTCTATGTTTTTGCCCTTTATCAATACTAGAAATGCAACTGTAGCAAGTAACTCACTATCACTATCCTCATTCATATTTTAAGACGCTACAAATTATTTCCAGCTACAAAAAAAAAGCCTGGAAAGCCGGCAGTTAGAACGGAAGTACAGAGAGTTGTTGCTATGGAAACAATACACCCACTGGCAAGTTTCAGAGCGTTGCAGACCGGCGCATTGCAAGTAGCAGTAGTAGAAGACGTCACTTGGTTCATGGTTGTAAATAGAACTTTCGGCCCTAACTCCATTTCCCCCCATTTTAGCGATCCTCAGACAGAAGGGAAATGATTGGGAAGTGAAGGGACAGTCAACGAGAGAGAGAGAGAGAGAGAGAGATGCAAACAGCAAACAGCTGTTTCTACGCACCTCCCCCTGCTGATTTTGAGTGAATATTGTGAATGCTCTGGTGAATAAATGTAAATAAGTAATGCTTTGTTTGTGATGACAGTTTTGTTTACTTCTAACAAGCTTGAGTCGAGCAGAGACTGGCCAGATCACACCACTGCAACTTTACGCTGCAACGTTCTCAAACGGTTTGTCTGGTTGATCCAATCTAGCGCCGCACTGAATAAACTCTGAATTGAGCTGGGTTCGGTCCAATCACAAACAAGAAGAGATGTCTCTCCCTTTCCGTAATCTGAAATGTCGTTGTCCTTTGTGTAGTGTTGTTGTATTTTGACCTTCAGGGCCACCGTATGGAACCCCTTCAACTTTCTAGTCCTGGTTGATATAGCGACACCCCATGGTTACTGGTGGTAACAGCAAGTGAGGTTTACAGTCCAACTTTTAGCACGGACAACAGGAAGTAGACGCGATGCAAGGGCTGGATGCCGGGGGAAGGAAGAAAAGGATTTGCTTCCTAATGTGTGCGCCGGTGTTCAGGTCATTATCTGGTCATCTGCATGGAGAGGTCTATTTCCAATTTGCTGAGACCTTTTTTCCTACATGCCATAATCTGCAACAGTGGCAACGGATGTCATGTATGTCAGTGTCTGTATTAGTCAGCGCGGACATTTGCCCAAGACTCTCCATGACACCTTCCACCATCCTCAAAACATAGTCTGGTTTGAAATGTTCCTCCACATACTGACCAAGTGTTTAAAGAACTGGTTGGACACCTCTCCTTAACTCTTGCTCCGCTTCTGCCATGATGTTTCCTCCCCAGATTCAAACAAACCGCTACCACGTTCACACTGCGCATGCNCAGTGGGGAGAAGGATTTTGGCAGGCCCAGTGTTATGCGACCAAATGGAACCCCACCCCACCCATATCTACAGTTTGCAAACCCTGAGACACTTCAAATTCATTGTGGTTACATCTTTGGGTCACTGGATGGTACCCTAGAAAGCACATGCTTGTAGTTACAACAGGGACCATTTTGCAGTGGGGAGAAGGATTTTGGCAGGCCCAGTGTTATGCGACCAAATGGAACCCCACCCATATATTCAGTTTGCAAACCTTGAGAGACTTCAAATTCATTGTGGTTACCTCTTTGAGTCACTGGATGTCAACCTAGAAAGCACATGCTTGTAGTTACAACAGGGACCATTTTGCAGTGGGGAGAAGGATTTTGGCAGGCCCAGTGTTATGCGACCAAATGGAACCCCACCCCACCCATATCTACAGTTTGCAAACCCTGAGACACTTCAAATTCATTGTGGTTACATCTTTGGGTCACTGGATGGTACCCTAGAAAGCACATGCTTGTAGTTACAACAGGGACAATTTTGCAGTGGGGAGAAGGATGTTGGCAGGCCCAGTGTTATGCGACCAAAAGGAACCCCGCCCCACCCATATCTACAGTTCGCAAACCATGAGACACTTCAAATTTATTGTGGTTACATCTTTGGGTCACTGGATGGTACCTAAGAAAGCACATGCTTGTAGTTACAACAGGGACCATTTTGCAGTGGGGAGAAGGATGTTGGCAGGCCCAGTGTTATGCGACCAAAANAAAAGAAAATCCCCCACCCATATCTACAGCTTGCAAACCCTGAGACACTTCAAATTCATTGTGGTTACATCTTTGGGTCACTGGATGACACCCTAAAAAGGACATGCTTGTAGTTACAACAGCGACCATGTTGTTGTCGGGAGAAGGATTTTGGCAGGCCCAGTGTTATGCGACCGAAAAGAAAATCCCCCACCCATATCTACAGCTTGCAAACCCTGAGACACTTCA
>LKNJ01002762.1:0-55223 GCA_002120245.1 Maccullochella peelii | reverse complement strand
ATTAAAAAGTTAAATACAAGCACACATGTCCTTAAAGAGCTGATCATTTTGATAGTTGAATGGTTTCTGTAGCTGAAAGTATGCTGAAGTAGTAGGCCAGCGAAAACGTACAGAAGTAGAATAAGAAAAATAAAAATAAAGAACAGGATAACAATAGTGTGAATGCTGAATCAGCATTCCCACTAATAACCACAACTGTCATCACTACCTAAACACGTCTGACCAATCAGATGCATTGGCCGACACAACATACAACAGGAAGACATAATATTCTTCTATCATTCATAAAGTATACGCCACTGCTGGTTGATTTTAGCATGAGTTAAAGCCTCAAGTGGCTCATCATGTTTCCGCCTCTGATGCACCTGCTAGTTGTAAGCCATCTCATTAAAGCTGCAGCAGCTGTGTTTGTATCTCAGCCTACGTCTCTGTCCATCTCTGAGGCAGGCGCAGCCTCACTGCAAAGACCACCATCTCTCTCATCACGCCAACACTGCACTATGCTGCGTTCAGTTGTTCCTTTAAAGTGGCCGGCTTTAAAGAAGATCCAAAAAGAGGAAAGGCAAGGTCTGTGAACACCACAGAGTGTTGTTAGTAAAATATACAACCCACTGACTGACCTTCCCTCACCTCCACACACAAACTCATAGTGTAGGGACTGCAGGCCAGATTTAACCCTTCAACACAGTCTTTTCTGCTCTGCAATAAGTTTCAGAGGATTATCCACATGACTGTATATTTTATAGGCTTTTTCAAGGCATTTCAGGTTAACTGGACAGTGAACTCTGAATGCAGTGGTTAGATACTGTATGTCTCTGGGCCAAACTGGATGCTATTCTGAGGAGTGATTTGGGGAGAAGAGATTTTGAGCTAAAACACTGCAAGTCCTTCAAAATATTCACATATGAATGTAACATTTATCAGAGAGTTAGATTCATTTATTAGTTTGACTACTGTATACATCTATGCCGTATTAACACCTGGACACGTGCACTGTAAATAGTAAAATTGGTTTAAAAAGTACTAATCACGACATCGCGTCTCCCCCCTCTCAATGATGGCCGGCTTGTCTCTCGGCCTTCGATTTTAGCTGTCCGAAACAAACACTTCTGTCTTCTAACTAGTTATTTTCGAGCATTTTTCCCGCTGCTTCTAGTCTTCACGCTAAGAAAAGCATGCTGTCTCCTTGCTCTAGCTTCATATTGAGCGTACAGACACGAGAGACATTATATCAATCTCCTCATCTAACTCTAGGCAACAAACCAAATAAGCCTTTTCCCAAAATGTCAAACTACGGTATTCCACCCAGATTCTCATGGTCGGTGGTAGCTGTGGGCTCAGATGGGGAAGCGAGTTGGTTATTCGACTCTCCTTGTCCACCTGTCAAAGTGACACTGACACAGATAAAAAAGCACTATATCAATGCAGTCCATTTACAGTGATGTTTTAGTTCTTGGCCTGAAATAGAACCTGTGACAACATATTTTTACATCTCCACATTGTAACACTGTTATATTCAAACACTGTCCAAGACACATTGAAATGACAGGAAGTGGTGTTGTTTTGATGGGCAACCGAGGACACCGGCCTAACCCCCACCCCACCCCTTCAGCAACCACACATTTAGACACACACACAATTGGCAGCGTTCCTCCTCCTGGCTGACCTTATGGTCCCATCTATGAAATACACATTGCCCTTCCTACCCTCTCCAACTACATACCCTGTCATTAGAGGGAGGCCAACAGCAACTGGTGAATGTGTGTGTGTGTGTGTGTGTTTCAGTGGAGGCTGAAAAACAGAAAAGCAGTTTCATATTCCAACCGAGAAAAGGCGAAAGAGAGGCAGGTTCCCTAAACAAGCTGTGAGCCATTGGTCTCTACTAAAATTCATTAGTCATGTTTTGATGACAAGTGCGTTTCTTTTTTAAGACAGAGATTGACCCAGGCAAGCAAGACACAGTGGTATACTGCCTATTATCTCTATCATGTCAACAGAAGGTTTGTTTTTGCCCATAAATATACAAAAATCCAGATTCTATGTGATACAAATCTGACAAAAACATCTTAGCTAATGCTGCGGTCCACACAACTCATAACGCGAAAATTTCCAGAGTCCTGCTAGAAAATGCACAATGGAATAACACTAAAAGTCAGAGTTCCCACTTTTTTGTAAATTCGGGGCAAATCCATCTACCCCGACTTCATGAAGAAGCAGTTGTTGTGATGTCACAAAACAATGGCAGCACCCATAGAAGCGCATGCTGTAAATTTATTCATGTAATTTATTTCTTCTCTTGTACATTTCAATCAATAGGAGGTATTTGTAGACTACAGTATTTGTATTAGGCAAGTCAATGGAATATTGAGTTTCCAAGTATAAAAGTACCTCATGCATCGTTTTTCCTCCTGTTTCATTTATATATGCAAGGAGGCTGCACTGCTGAGAGTTCAATTGTGTGTACTCTTCATAGATGCATTACAAGATATGGCGCCGTCGCTCAGCCTTGCTTCCAATGTTGTCCCAGTGGCCACTCGTGGTATTGCAGTGAAAAATTCCCCCCAAAAGCATTTCCTACCTTTGTAAAAGAGACGTCTGTAATACTGTTGACAGGACACTTTAAACTGCGAACGAGTTAAATTATGACTCTTTCTATTATGAGTTTAATATTGATCCATTTTATATTTTATATTTGACTTATGTAAAGTCTATGCGTGGAATGGAAACTCGTGGGCGGGGCCAGCGGGGAGAAACACTACTACGCATATTCATTGGGACCCCAGAAGTAAACCCAGAAGCCAGAAACTTTTTGGCGTATGCGCCAGGCAAGCAATTCTCATTGGGCTGAACAGGCGCCATCTTTGGGTTCGGTATCCAGTTCTTATAATACATCCATGGTAAACTTACCAAAGAAACACCAGTTTGTCACAGTCAGCCATGTTTTTTGTTTAAATTGGACATCGTGCACCTGGAACACTTGGAGGCCGAAAGCCTCCGACTCTGACTGGAACGCAGCATAATTCCTATACAGTGTTAAGGTTAAGGTGCTGTTCATACTTTTGCTATTATTGCTTACTGAATGTGGGTGCACCACCACTGTAGTTCAGTCTCAGGCTACTGGGAAGTTTTGAGGAGACTTAAAAAAGACTTTCCATGACATACATTCCAGGACAAGGATTAAAAGATCACAATTTTTCAAGTCTGTCTGAAAACAAACATCAGGTGCCCGTATGTGCTTTGAAACAGGTTTCACTTGCTGTAATCATTCCTCCTGTTCATACCTGTATGAACAGGAGGAATGATTACAGCAAGCCTGTAGGTATAAGAGCTTCCTTCCTAATGTGCTTTTAATGTAAGTGATGGGTGACAAAATCCACAGCTCTTGTTCTGTGCATACATGTACTTCAAAGTGTATCTTTGTTAATATGAGGCTTCAGCAGTCTGGCTTTTTGAAACAGGCTTTTTGATATAAAATTGCCTCCCTGTGTTTCCCCAGACAGTGTTTCCCTGTTGAGCTGCAGTGGAGAGATAGTAACAAAAAGAGGGAATTTTCTATTAAAAAGTTAGGAGACTAACTCAGACTGCTGAAGCCTCAAATTAACTTCAGATAAACTTTGAAATACATTTATGCGCAAAACAAGGAGTGTGGATTTAGGAGTCCTCCTAAATGGCTCTAAAAGTTCTTGGCTAAGAGTTTCCTCTTAATACTTATTCACCAAGCACAAACAAATTCATATTATATTTTATTATTCCAAAACATTGGTGCAACAAGGCACATTACCTACAGCAGCTAACTGACTCCTATGGACCTCTAACTTCTCTCAGACTTAGAACCATCTTTTAGAGCTAAAATGCTTAGTGAATTACTTTCAGACAAAAAACTTATTATGACTGACATATCCCTTATTTTAGCCAGTTAGGAGCCACTTTTTGCCTTGTTGGCAATGATGTTTTGTGAATACAGCCCCTGATGTCCTATAAAACGATCAGAGGATTGTATAAGTCTTAGATCAAACCTCCATAAAGGCAAGTTTAACTGTCTGGAAATAGCTATAGACATTAAAGCTGCATTTATTGATTTTTTTGGACACTTGTTCTAATCAACAAGCTGAAAAATGACCTTACAAAGTTGCTAGGGTGAACATGTTAGCAAACAGTTACCTATTCACACATCCAGCAGACACAGAGCAACGTTAGCATTCATGTGGAGTTGCCAGTTTTTCTGGCCACCTGATGAATGGAAGTCCATTATTCACTCTCTTCTCTTTTAGCTCTGCTTTGGTCTCCACCAACTCCTGAGAAAAATATCTGGTTCTTTAGCTGCTAAATGCTCCGCTATGTTCACCAGCTAGCTGCTAACTTTGTGTGTCTGTTGTTTTCTGCTGGGCAGGTAGCATGCAGTGGGTTTATCAGAGCTTTATTGCTGAAAACAGCTGCCTGCTGCTGCTGGAAACAATGTTGATGAGAGTGTTTTCAGTGAACCAAAACAGTGAAATTGTGGGCTGTAAAACCAAAACAATGAGCTAAGAGACGCTAAAATGCTGAGGAGAACTAGTCTGGTTATAATTCTCTGTGGGTTTGTCAATACAAGAGTAAAGCATAGGAGTTACTAATAACACTACCAGGACCCTGAAACTGAAGCAGCTGAACAGAATTTAGCCATCATTCATTTTATCATTCACACCTGTGCTTTTTCCCTCTCTGACATGTCAAAATGTCTTCCATTAAAAGGCCTTGTAGGGCAACTTTAAGGAAATAGGTTCACTTAAATCAAGAATAAACTAAATCTAAGATTATTCTAAACTGTACTACTTTAGTCTAGAACTAGGCTTAATCTCCATCCACAATCTCTTTGTGGCTTTGTTGTGACTGCTTGTTATGTATCCATTCTATTTTAGTCAGGTCAGATGGAAGCATTTATCCTTTATATGGTAAGCTATGAAGTTTAGATACAGTCTAACTAAAGATCAGACCTAAGTTATCCTGTGTCCTCAAGTTCTCCTACCATAAAACGTACTGTACAGGGATGAGAATAATTCCTCTCAACCGTGCACAGGAATCTGAACACTAGCGTGAAACCGAAACTGACACTGCAGTAAAGAAATGTGATAAGATGGTTTTCATGCCTCGTTATCACAGATAACATCAGGTTCATTGAGGTTTCTGATTCAAGTTTCCCATGACTGGGATAAGCAGACTTGTGACCAGAATGTTACAGGTCCAGGTTCACACCAGCAACTTTTGATTCTCAATCCCACTTCCCTAATCTACCACCACCTAAGGTGAGTGATGTGCTCTCTAGAAAAGCAAGTAAGAGATGCTTTTCCCTGACCTTGAGCAAGGCACTTTCTGCCCAGCTGCTGCACACTGGTGAGTGATAAAGAACTGTAAATGCACAAGTGTTAGGGAGGGTTTTGCTGTAAAACATTACGCATGATTAGTAAATTTTTCGTCCATAAAGATGAAAAGTGTGGTTTATCTGAAGTGATGATAAATCACCTGCTGATTTATGCAAATAATGACATTTAGAGTTGAGGGCTAAATGAACAGAACAGAGTTCTGTTCGCTCCACACACATCTCAGGCATTTTGTGTCCTGAGGGTTAATGTTGCCATAAAAATGTCATCTGTCATCAGGAAGGAGAACTATAAGGTGATAGTATAAGGTGGCCTGGTGGTCAGAGGGACTAGGCTTTTAACCAGAGAAAACTGTTGCGCCATTCGTCCAGCTGAAGTATCCATGGCCAAGACACCCCACCAGACAGGAGCCACTACAGTTAAATCTTAAAGTTGTGGTAGTGCCTTAGGGCTCGGACACACCAGCATTTATAACAGCAAAATATCAAGTAATTTCAATGGAATCACTGGATATACTCACAGACGTAAAGTAAAGTGTGATTTTCGCAGTTGATCAGTAGTTACTGTGCTCTGCTGGAGTAACTGTTTCACAAAAGAGGAATGGATGGTACAGGAGTGGATGGAATTAATACGTTTTCTTGAATGAACTGTGTTTTTCTTTCTTCTGTTTGGTTAGCATCTGAGAGTGCAAGTAGTCACATCAACAAGCTTGCTGAACCACCTATTTCGCAAGGACATGCAAATGATTTCTGGTGCATCACTTTCTGGTGCACTTAAAGTGGAGTTCCCCTAAAACCACTAGACTCATACAAAACTCTCACTGTACTAATATCAATGTGAGAGCTGCCAAAGTCTCTTTTAAAATGCTAATTTCCCATTTGTAATGTGTGTCTCGGTGGTGTAAAATATGTCCATTAAGAGGATGTTAAGGCTTGTGATTTACTTGCTATTAACAGTATGTCCATGTAGACCAGTAGCAGTGCTTGCCTGCACACTTTGTGTGTATCTGGATAATTAACAAGAGCCTAGAGCCAGTGGTTCTGTAAGGCTACATACTGCTATACCGATATACAGTTATATACATGCTCACAATGACAATGCTAACATGCTGATGTTTAGGTTAGCAGGTATAGTGTTTGACATGTTAGCATGCTAACAAAGTACACCTGAGGCTGGTAGGACAGTCATTAGTTTTGCAGGTATTTCGGCATAAACCAAAATATTGGACAAATTAAAATTTTGACCTGATGATAATGCTAGATCAAAGGTATCACAAGTCATCCTGAGAGAGAAACTCTTTAGGATTCATCCTCTGGGAACAATGAAAGTTGGCACCAAGTTTTTTGTCAATCCAGCTAGTAGATGTTGATATATTTCACTGGATAAGTGAAAACTTTTACCTGCTGGTGGCACTACAGCAAAAGTCAGGGGATCAACCAAAGGCATTAGGATTCATCCTCTGAGCACCACGACCATCTGTAGCAAATTTCATGACAATCCATCCAATAGTTGCTGAAAAGATTTCACTAAAAAACAAAAATGTTAACCTCATTGTGACGCAAGAGGAAAAGTCGGGATCACCATAGTCAGTAGGATTCGTCCTCTGGGGACTGAATGTACAAAATGTCATGGCAGTCTGGACCAAAGTGGCGGACCGACCAAGCAACCAAAGGTGCTAGTGTGGATAAAAAATATACTCACAAAGGGGGCAGATCAGGGCCGACTCATCCATGGGTGACACTGGAACATCCTCTTTTAGAACTTCCAATTTTGCATACCGTAAACATTACTAAACATGCAGACAGAGTCTTATTCTGCATACTTCACATTCTGATATACTGCCCCCACTGTTTGTGTGCTTACGTGCATCTTGTAAGCAAGAAGCTGAGGATGTATAACCGCTGTGATGCACACATGAAAGTGGCTTATCAAAGAGTATGTTTTTGAAGCATTCGCCTTGATTGACAGGTTTCTGAGCCAATCACACTTAATGGTGATGCTTGCTTAACCAACCTCAGCTCCACCCAGCACAAAATGTCAGGCTTCAGTAACTGGCAAAGATGACAGTGAGTGGTAAACTCAAAAAGCAGGCTCTAAAATGTTCCTTCGGAAAACCATGGACAGCACAGATGGTACTACTCTTTTTATGTACAGTCCATGGTCCTTTACGCATTGTTCTGACGGTGAACTCTGACCTCCCTAAAGAGGGGAAGCAATAAAACAATTCCTCAACAGGGTTTAGCAAATTATATTTACTCCTAGTCAGGACAACCCACATATTGAAAAAACATGATGGTTATTGATGGTTATGGGATGGTTTTGTTGGACTAGACCTGCTTTTATGGCTTTTTGCTGCCCATGAATTATACTTCTGTCAGAACCCCCCAGCAGCAGATCTGCAATTACATGCTGTTTGCCAGACTGGATATGAGGGTGGGCAGCTACATATTCAGCATGAATAATTACTTTATAAGCTATAATATGCAATGTTTCACATTCAGGCTGCACTGTATATGCCACTCATCCTGATGAGCTGTCTGCACTGAAACAGTTTCCAGCTTGAGGTTGAGCTAAAGACACCACAGGCACTGTAAACAGATGGGGAGAGCAGCCAATCTTCACTTAAGTTGATGTATGGATGGAGGCACAGTACGTGTCTAATCAAAGTTTGGCTTCACTATTGTGTTCTTTTATGGGGACTTTCTTCTGTTGCTGGTGTGAAGTTGATGCACTGGGGTTGCTACCTCACAAAAAGGCAACTTTCAGACCAAACAGAGAAGATATTTGGTCTGAAAGTTACACTGATCATATAAAATATATTCTATTTACTGATTTTCTTGATGTAAAATAAGTTATATTAGCCTTGCTTAATAATTCCAATTAAAACAGGAAGGTGAGAAGTGAAAACAACACAAAAAGGGACCAAAAGGGGCCTAGTTGGACTCCACCAATTTCCCACATCAGGTCTTGGGGAGTACTATATATGTGAAAAAGTATGTGTATACAGCTTTTTGTGTCTCCAGAGAGAGCTGTGTGAAGTCTGACAAATGCCCTCAAGTGATATCACTTGAGTCAGCAATGCAAGTTCCACATAAAGATGTAAAGTAATCGTAATAGTAATGGTAATGGTAATTATAATAATAATAATAATACGACCAGTAACAATAATAGCAGCAGCGGCTGTTGAGCAGGAACACGGGGACAGCAGTTGGCCTGCAACCACAGATCCAGACTCTGCAGCTGAAATACCTGCAGAAAGCAACAGAAGGAGAGAGAGGAGAGAGAGCACTATGGGAAAGGGAATCAGTCGAGTTAGTAACAAGCATTAATGGGATAAGAGTGCGTACAGATGGAGAGGGAGAGGAGGAGAGAGGAGCTCAGTGCATCATGGGAAGTCTCCCGGCAGTCTAGGCCTATAGCAGCATAACTCAGGGCTCACCTGAGTCAGCCCTACTATAAGCTTTATCAGAGAGGAAAGTCTTAAGCCTACTCTTAAATGTGAGGAGGGTGTCTGCCTCCCATACACAAACAGGAAGCTGGTTCCACAGGAGAGGAGCTTGATAGCTCTGGCTCCCATTCTACTTTTAGAGACTCTGTAATAATCTATATTAAATAGACAATAAGAAAAATAAGAAGTATGTACAATTATGTGCATTCTACTACAGTATAAACAGCAATATATATAGAAAGGAGATTGACCCATTGACACAGCTGTTCCTGCCTGTAGGTATGCCATTACACTGACTGACTACTTTTCCAAGTGACCTGAGCTTGCCTTTTCACATACTGCCACCACTGAGGACGTTATTTAGTTCCTGACGTCTGTCTTCAGTCGTCATGGTAACCCAGAGAACATTGTCACAGACAATGGTCCACAGTTCACCTCTGCAGCTTTTGCCTAGTTCCTACACAACTGAGGTATATCTCATAGCAGAACATCAGTTTACTATCCAGGTTCATGGTTCAAGGTACATTACAAACAAACAATCCAAACAACAGTCACAACCATGGAAAGAGACTGTAATGAATTGGCTTCAGGTGTACCATGCAACACCACACGCTACAACTTCCACCTCACCTTATGAACTCCTTTACGGCAGAAAAATGCGTACCGAACTGGACTGGATGCACCGTGCAGTCCAGAGACAACATCACAAAACGCAGTGTTACACTCATGCTAAATGCAATGCACACACACCTTCTTTTCAACCAGTGTGTGGCGTGTCATGAAGAATAAGTTGACAAGGTGAAAAGAGCTGTGACAGCTTGCATATGTGATGATCCATCAGTGTTGACATGCTTTAAACCCAGTTGTGGCTGGGTGGAGGCTGAAGGACAGAAGGACTCTGGAGTCAAGTGACTCTGCCAGGAATGTGTCCTCACTCTGTGTCCCTCTTTGGCCATGGGCAATCGGTGTATCTGGGGTGGCACACATAAGAATCTCTCAACAGAGTGAAGGCTGTGAGCCTCCTCCTGCTGTTTAGGTTTGGGTTTGGTGCCAAATGAGATTGATAACCCCCTAAATAAAGACTGAGTGACCAGCGTTTCACTCCAAGAGCACTGAGCACCCACTACAGGCTGAGTCATCTGTCCTCGGTAACAGCGTTATCGATCTTCCCTTGTCGAAAGTACAGTTACTGTCAGTGTAAAATATAGAGGACACTGTGGTGGGGGTGCAGAGGTCACAGTGTCACATCCAGGTGTGTACCAGCTGTCTGTGTTTTAACATTTAAGACAGCGTGATGTTGCCTGTGTGAGTAACAGTCTGACTCGAGAGGAATGTCTCTCCAAGGTGTCAGGAATTTCTCTGTTTATGCAATAAGATTTTTCCGGATTTTCTGACCTGAAAATGTAACTCACGTGAATCATGCAGATGGCAGTATGAGAAAAAAAAATGCACTTCAGCCTCAAATCCTCTCCATTTCACTCAGGCAGCTCATGAGTACAATAGGGCAGAAGTCACTGGGAGAAATAACATAATTGGGATTTCACTCTAAATAGGGGGAACTGCTGGTATCTATGTTTCCAGGGTCCTAAGTTCCCAAGGTTCTATGTTCCCAAGGTCCTATGTTCCCAGGATCCTATGTTCCTTGGGTCCTATGTTCCCATGGTCCTATATTCCCCTGTTCAATATTCTGTTAACACACATTAATCCTCCTATTGTGTTTCAGGTATAAATATTATCCTGTTCTTATATTGGAACAAGGCTTTTAAACAGCTATATAAACACAACAAAAAATAATGGTTATCATTTTATTTGATTTTAAAGGTGTTTTATTGTTACATCTGTGGTGTTCCGGGTCAAATCTGACCCAGCAGAGAATATTAAAGAATCTGGGTGGTTCTGTGGATACATTTTTACTCAGACTCTTGTTTGGGTTGGGTTCGATCCACAAAACTACCCAGAATGTTTTATTGCTGCATGCCATACTATGACTCCAACCATTTGATAAGTTCCCTCAAGTGTAGGCCTATTATATTGAGAGCCATACAGCAGTGCTGGGGAACAGAAAACCCCTTTGATGAGTTCCCTTGAATAGCTCATGTCAGATTAAGATAATACAGAGCCGGGGAACATCTTTTTCAGGTTCCCATTATGTGCTATATGGAGCTGGGGAACATAGGACCCTGGGAACATAGGAATGACCCCACTGCTGGTAAGTGGGGTTTGCAGCGAAATTATGTACGTGTTGTTTGGTGTATTCTACAAGACGAAGTGAGTATATTTGCTGTGCTGTGCTTGTACTTCACAGTACGAGCAGGTTTTGACAGGCGCCTTGTTTCTGTATGTCTTAAGGCCAGTTCAGACCAAAGATGAGTGACGAGATGAAACCGTTTTAGAACGTGGCGGGGAAAGTTGCAGTGGTGTGAACTGGCCCGTCTCAGCTCTATTCGAACCGGCTGATGGCACCACCTGCAAATCAGCTTGTCAAGTCACCAGTCTCGACCCTCTCATTTCTTTATGTTTTCACCACTTCATCAATACTAGAAATGCAACTGTTGCAAGTAACTCAGCCTGCTGCAAAAGCTGAAGAGGCGTAAAAAAATGGAGGCTTTCTTTTGACTTATAAAAAGTTGCATGTTGCACATTTGAATCCATTTTAACCAGAAACAGAAAGTCTCGCTCTGAAATCTCGCGAGAGGTTGAGTTGTTGCAGGAAGACAAAATCTTTCTCTTTAACAAAAGGTCTGTCTCTTTAGGGATCCTTTCCATAATGTTGTCAGACACTTAGAATAACAGTCTGAAAAACAAGCACTTTTAGTGCACAGACTTTTCACGAGCGCAATTGCCCACAAGGATTACACTGCCGCCATTGCAGCCTGTTCGCCGCTGCTAGCAGAGGTGATCTACTGGACCAATTCCAAAACTTTTGGTAAGTGTTAGTCATTTTGAACCCAAACCAGGTGCACCAGGTGCCCTGTGCCCATGTCTAAAGGCATCTAAAGTGTTTATACATATTTCAAACAGCCACACTGGAAGACGTGTGAAAAGCCTGACGACATAGATCCCTCCTGACTACATCACACTGCCTTTCTGATCTGTCTCCTAGAACTCGTTTTACGTCTTTGTAGTATCTACGCTATGAATTGTAGATAGATACAGACAGACAGAGTTTGAACTTCTCTCTAAGGTTCTGTCTGTTTTCTTGTATACCACGAATGCAAGCCCTTTCAGACCTCCACCCATTTGGCCATTGTCTGTTTTTGAAAGATACAAAAATTCTGGACTGAAGAAATCTGTTTTCAATTATGTTGTGTATGAAACATCTATTGTTTTCCTGAGAGCCCCGAGGAGCTGCTGGGGGATTCAGAAGCTGGCTGTGAGCTAACGCCAGACCTCTCAGAACCCCCCTCTGTCTAGAGGCCCTACATTAACATACTGCTAATAACCCTGAGGGAGGCTGGATGAGTGACGGAGGGGGGTTAGGTTTCACAGGCTCTCTGGTCCTGTCTGGGTCACTGCTGCTGAGCCGGCAGACAGAGGAGAGTGTATGTACCCCCCAAACTTCACAGCTCGATTTATCAAGCTAGCACTGCATCCGATCTACCTTGTTAAAAATGAACCGTCTAGACACTAACAGAGGTGCATTGTTCAACACAACACGTGCTCAATCGCCAACTGAAAATATATTAATCATAGCTTCCCCCTTTAATAATAAAACATCAGCCTGATGCGTGCCTGGCATGTGTTGTTCAGTGCTTTGATAATATGGTATTTTTAGATGTCCTGCTTCTGTTATTCGATACAAACCTCCTGAACCATAAAAAGTCCTTCATCTGAAGAACACAACTGATTCTCTCAGCCAGTAAGACAATCCATAAACATGAATAATCTATATCTACTGCCTTTGGCTTTGATCACATGAGAGGTAAGAAAATCCACTTGACGATGTTGAAATGTTGTGAGGAGTGTTGGACTGCTTCTCACCGTGTTCAAAGAGGTATGGGAAATCCATTGCTTATACAACCCAGGACTTTGAATTTAGACAACGCACAAGGTCTGTAAGTACCCCGTTTTCTTTTGATCTTCTAACTGCCTTTTCCTGTTTCCAAGGAAGACACACCTTGTGACATCCAACTTTGAAGTCTCATTGCCATGCTGACATGTTAGATTGGCTTTTTCATGAGAAGCCACCCAATTGCAGAGACGTGTCTGTGCTTTTATCAGTTCGAGCTTGTTTCCTGCAGTGAATCGATTTGAGGCCACTTCTGAGGAGACTTTGAAATTCAGTGGTGTTACGGCTACGGAGAGACGCTTCACTCTGCCAAATCAGTGAACCAATCAGTCCTCATCTAAAATGGCAGCTGTCATTCTAATAATCCATCAAGAAGGAAGAACACACAAAGACATAGGGGCCTGTAGATAGGATTTCAGGAATATTAAGATTGTAAGTCCACGTGCCTCCGATGCACCCCCAGGTTTTTAAAAATATATTATTTGGATTTTTCATATTTTATTTATTCCGTTTATACAGTTCAGTTCTATTTTCTGAAAATATTCTCTGTCCCAAAATGAAAGTCTAAATGCTGTTACAAAGCTGTCTCCGCACTGCCAGGTGGAGAAATACTCACTCCTTTACAGTGCTGGGTATGCAACCTTATTGAGCCCCTGAAATACTGAAAGCCATAAGGACTTCAAAGCATACACATAACAATATGTATGAATGAAATAATGTATAGATCAGAGGGCACTCAGCCAGCAGGCAACAACAGGTCTCAAGTCTAACTTGTAGAAGAAAACTGACGGTGATTAGCTAACTTGTGTAAGGGCAAACATTCACAAACTGCCCATGGCGAAAGAGAGCTCTTAGTTAAATCCTTTCAAGAGACCGTGCCACAAAGAAAATGAGGAGCATTCTCAAAGCCGGCCAGGTCTTAGAGGTGAGCTCACAGCTCGCCTGTTTTCCAAACCCCTGATGCCTCTGAGGCAGGAACTGGTCAAGGTGATAGCTCGATAACTGACTTCTCTGCGGTAAATAAAAGAGCGTGTCAGGACAAATTAAAGTCATTCCCTTCTACGCAGTCAGTGAGTGATAAGGCAAGAAGAAAAAGTTGAACATGGCTAAACTTTGGCCTCACTGCAATGCATCATCTGCGTCATCTTGCAACACATTGCATTGTCCACATTCCTGGTAGATTATTTTGTAAGAACGGCAAATTTCCACAATTTTCTTCACAACTGTCATGACAAAGATAATAGCTGTTGTGATAACTGTCCAGAGATGTAAAATCCTTCCTCGTAATATTATACTACAAGTGTTCCCAGTATAGCATCAAACAGATCCACTGAAGTTATTTTACCAAGGCCAAACAATCTCAATTCTTTTGTGTGAGCAGGCAGACCTAGTCGAGCTCTCATTTTGAAACTTACATTAGGTTATGTTCTTCCTGGTAAAATCCTACAAAGGCAACATGAGCTATTGTATGTGTCAGAAACACATGTTTTCCCCAAAAAATAAAAACAAAGGTTGAGAGAAGAAGATGGGCATTGCCTGCTCAATATCGAAGCTTTCATTTGTTGCATTCCGAGCTCATGTGTCAGCTGTCTCTCCCTTTCAGGGCAGTAATGACTACTACTGCATGCCCATGTGGATAAGAGGATGGATAGTTGTCGGCTAAACCCTTCAACTAAAATAGCCAGAAATGAGATGCTTTTCAATTGAAAGACATTTATTTAGACATGTTTGGCCCATATGAGCCACAAAAGCAAATTAAGGGTCTCATACCAAAGGAAAGGTAGCCACTTTGAACCAAATTGTCACCCTCTAGATTCGGACAACTTTGATATCTATAAGTAGTAGCGGTGATTACAATGGCTGATATCTCATTTTGGAATAAAACTTTTCAAAAATACAATAGTCATCTTAGAAGTTAAAATAAGTAGAAAAAGAAATCATTGCACAGTATTACAATGTAGTAGAAATAAAATTTCATTCATGACATGACAGAGAAAAATACCTTGTTAACCAGTGAATCTCAAGAGGCACATATTGGAGTTGAAGAGAGCCACTGACGTTCACATGCACACAATATGCTGCTGAATTATCAGGTTTATGAGTTGGTCTGGTTTAGGAGTTTTTTAAGTAAGATCATTTTCCCCATGTCATTTCTCCTGGAGGGATTTATTTAATCAGGGTGCTTCACCTGGATCAATGTTCTCTGACCTCTTAAACACATGGCATATTCTGAAAAAGTAAATGAAATGAAGCAGAGACATGGCATGTAATCAGGTCATGTTTACACTGATTATGATGTTAGTTTCATATGAGTAGAAAATCTGACTATGCTGAAATGAAAACTGTTGATTAATTGTGTGCATGCGTGTAGATACTATGCATACAGCATGTGATTAGCATCCACCGTGGATAACAGACAGGACAAATAAACAGAGGAAATTAATGAGAAGGAACGCGGGTTGAGATAATATACAAATGATTTCATGGTTTGTTTTACATGAGTGTCAGATAAGTTGTGTTAACATTTACAGAACATAACAGGAGGCTGAAAAGATGAATGGCCGCAAGGATGCACAAACGTCCCTGCGGATTGGTTGATTCAAAGATATAATTGACCAGTCACTAAGCCCTGCTCCCCTTTGTTCCTGTTGCTACGCCTGTCAAGCTTTCTGTTCTCGCACAGCCAGATGCAGTTTATAATCATAATGGTGGCGGATTTACCAAAGAAATTCATAGTATTTTTTGAAACATGGGTCCTTGATTTCGGACTAATTTCTTGCCAGCATCCATTCATTATGCCGAGTGACATGACAACTGTCGCTGAGCTGTAGCTAGCTGCACACCGCTTCAACATGTGGAGAAATCCAAAGCTTGCTGTACAGACCAGCCGTGCCTAGTTACGGTTGCTAAGCTATGATTGGACAGTCGCTTTCAGGGGAAGGGGTTTAGCGAAGGGTCAATTCTACTGCAACTCGGTCCATGAAGATACTGTTGAACTAAATTAACTTTATAAATTTTTTTGGACACTTTTATTTTGTCCATGTTTAGTGTATGATGATTCCTATGTAAACACCATACACTAAACTGAATTTGGCATGAAATCATTAGACTTGTCTCAATGTCCTCACATGCTGAGTGTGGACAATGGTAAAACACCAAAAACAGAAAAAACAAACAAAAAAAACCCAGGTAGACACGAAGAAATGTCGACTTCTCGTACCACCAATATAAATTCGTGTTATTCCCTTTCAACTTTGGTGCTGGAAGACCGGCTAACATGGCAGTTTGTGTGTGTTCGAGATTTGTTCTCAGAGAAACTTTCACTTTCTTGCCACCCCAGCTGTCTCCACTGACTTGATGCTGCAAAGCTGTAATACACAAGGCAGGTAACACATTTTGTGACCTGAATTTTTGTGGTGGGCAGTAAATCCCCAAAACATCTACCAGCCGAAGAGATTGCCTTTAAGTAGAAGACGTCCCACTGAGGCTTGGCTGGCAGAGTAGACCATCTTGCCAACAGCAGCAAGGTTTCCTCAGTGTTGTGGGTGGTGTTTTCCTGTAATTCTCAACAAGACCAGCAATATAATATGCTAGTGCTTTGGTGCACACTATACAGATGAAAATCTGTACTGAGAACAGTCTAAATTTATAGAATATAATGTCTTTTATTTGTAGAAAAAAAAGCCAGCAGCAAAAAACAGTTTTCAAACCATCATGTGGTTTAAGTATAGTGAAGCAGAGGAATGTGCTGGCCAGCGATACAGAGTACCAACATTCCCACAAGGCTTAAGGGCATGAGAAGTCAGATGGCAGACAGCAAGGTTCCAGTCACCACTGACGCCTTATTGTCATAGGCTGCTCAGTCGCCCACGTCGCTGTCCTGGTCTCCTATGACCCACAGGAAGTGGAAGCTGAGCGCCAGCAGGGCGGTGCCCAACAGGTCACCCAGAGCTGTCAGGTAAGGAATGGAAAAACTGTCCGGATCTTTGCCGCTCCGCCACATGGAGTGCACCATCCAGTCTGATATACACAACAACAGCAACACCTGGAAGAGAAGGAAAGGAGGATTAGACTGCCGCTTCCTAATATGAACATACTGCAGGAAACCTACATGATTATCCAGGTAGGCTCCCCGCTCTCAGAAAGAATGGGCAACATGGGTCGACATAGAGCAGGAATTGAATTGTCCATTTAAAACTATTCATTATCCAAGTCAGAATTCAAAATTAACAGAATAGTTTGATGTTTTGGGAAATACACTTCTACTCTTTCTTTATGAGAGTTAGATGATCGAATTGATACCACTCTAATATCTGTACGGTTAAAATGTAGCAGCCAGTTAGCTTAGCACAAAGACTAGAAACAGTAACATCCTGGAGTTTCCGCTGGTTGTCTGGGAAATGGTCATAGCCAAGAAATAGTCAGCACATAAGCCTCTGTATGGAAAATTGTCATTTTTAAGCTCAGATTTTATACAAACAAACAACATGTAACATATATTTAATAATTTAATTAGTGAGTTTCAGAGGTGCTGGTGGGCTTTGTTACCTTTGGACAGAGCCAGGCTAGCTGTGTTCCCGTTTTTAATGCTAAGCTAACTGTCTACATATTTACTGTACAGACGTAAGAGTATGGTATCAATCCTCTCATTTCTCTGCAAAAAAACGAATAACCGTATTTCACGGTAAACATTATAACTGCTAAACATCAGCGAGCTAACATTTGTCATTGTGAGCAATGTTAGCATGCTGATGTTAGCATTTAGTTCCAAGCACCACTGTGCCTACTGTAAGTACAGCTTCCCAGAGCATGGCTGTAGATTTTTAGACTGGTTTTGTTCTAAATATTAATGATAATCTGGCAATTTATTTATTTATTTTCTTATTTCTTTTGACTTGGTTAGTGGTATGTTTTTTCTGTTTTTCATTGCAATAATAAAGAATAATGTGGCAAAAGAACGGAGGATAGGAAGAGGCAGTCTGGGTGTAATTTTTAACCAAAGACTAGAAAGAAAAGCAAGATAATGACAAGAAAAAGCTTATGCTATCATGGCTGGGAGGAAATAAGTGCTTCAAAATGTCGTGCAGATTGGCACAAACACACATAACTGTAGTGGGACCAGAGAGGATGGGGAGTAATGGACAGAGCAGCAGACCGAAAGACGAGTTAAGAGAGTGTTATTCATAATTTCAAGTTTCCACGCATGGAGGCAAGAGTGCCGAGAGAAAAAGAGAGGAGTCTATAATTTAAGGGGAAATGAGCTGTCCAGAGTTGGCAGTGCAAACATTACAAAAACAAAAAAGTATTGCAGTCATTGAAAGATATTGACATGCTAAGAATACAAGCAGCGATGATGGTATCAATAGGTAGCAGGGAGAATTGATTATGGTAATATGTAATTTTCTGTGTAGAAAAACGCACTAATGTATGAGTTCTGATAATCTGTTGACAGCCACACTTGTCTTTGAATGTGGGGGAGTTTAATGATGGAATGTGTTATCCTGTTAAACAACATGGCCTCCTGCTTTCCTTTCCAATAATGTCCAGTCATGACACGATGAAAGCATCTCTCGGCCGAACAACAAGCTTTCAAACCCGACTATCCACAAGAGAGGGTGTGTCGTGGCTTTGTCTTTTATTCATGATGACAGGGTGGCACAGTTGGACATTCTCTCATTTCTTGCAATTGTTACTTTCATACCATCACCTGCCTCAAAACTGTCAACTGAAATCCATAATTTACAGTACGCAGCTTCCCATCGAGGATATCAATTCGTTTTTTCCTCAGACAAACAAAGAAAGGGATGAAGAGATAGAGAGAGACTTGTGTGCAAAGTTTTAGGCTGTCAGTTTTTCAAGGATTAAGATAAATCAAATTTGCCCATTTTGGCAAAACAAATGAAAAATGTAAGAGACAAATATAACAGAGTGCCGATCCATCATGCGGCCTCTTCCTCTGTCTATTGTATTTGGTTCTTAAATCACGTCTGAGTGGCGAGAGAGAGGAAGTGTCTACAAGATAAAGCTGTTTGATCTCCTGAGATGGCCATGTACGACTGCATCTGCCTTTGTGTCAATTGCTCCAATTACAAACCACTTACACAGGTGGCAGACAGAAATAAACAACTGAAAATGTGTCTGAATGTTGTGGAGTTTGTTGTGGCTGCACAAACTTAATACTTCTGTTCATGAGGAGGTGTGTGTGAGATTTGATCATTAGTTTTATTGGTGGCCTCAAACTGCTATATAAGACTACTTGTTTCATTCTATTTGTGGGTAAGTTTCATTCACAAAAATGTTATCCAAGAGGGAATGGGTGACATTTTTTGAGACATTTGGAGGCTGGCGCCCTGGGAATGGAAATGGAAATTTGGAGTCAAGTTTAGACACTGCTAGGGTCTCTGATTGTAATTCCTGTAAACTAATTTGACATTATTTGTTAGCAGGAGTTCAGACCAAAAAATGCAAATAACGACTTAAAAAAAGCACAAGAGGCTGCATAATATGGGTGTTTTGCTTCAGGTGCTTGCGAAGACTTGAGACTTGGACTTGTTCCCAAGGACATGACATTTGACTTTAGACTTGCTCTAAAAGACTTAAATAGTTTTGCATGTTTGTCTGCGTTGGTGTGAGTGCATTGCCTTACAGGAATGTCTGGATTGGCCCCAATACCGATCCTTAGGCCTTAGGACATATTTTAATGGATCGGTATTGGCTAAGATCAACCTGATCAGTGCTGCAGTGCTGCTCTCCATCCAGGCTCTATAGTGCAAGCATTTTTGCTGCATATGCGAGTGAAAGTTGGAGTGCGTGAATGTGATTCTCATTTCTCTTTCTAGTTAGCAAAGCTCAGACATTCAGGTCGAAGCTTCTGATTTTTAGCTGGTGAAGAACATCACTTGCGCTTTCAGTGGACTCTGTATCAATAGATAGTCAATATTAAAAAGGACTTGGATCTGAATCTGGGCCAAAAATTGGGACATCCACGATTGTCATTACTGTAAATCCTGTAACTAATTGTACATTACTTGTTAGCGCGTGTTAAGACAGAAAATGGCAATACATTTAAAAAAAATAAGGGGCTGCGCTGGAGTGTTGCTTCAGGTACTGGTGAGATGATGAAATGTCTGTGTGAATGTCTAAACATGGCCTTAGCTGATGTTAAAATCATACATGTGATGTGTGTTTTTGTCAGTGTGGCATATTCATGCATTGACTCAAGTACAATCTCTGTTGTTAAGCTGTTCTCTCTGACACAAAGTTCCCTCTTCTGTTTGCTCAGATTTACTTCTCTGAGCCCCCCTCTGCATCTGTGCATCACTTAAGTATGCAAGTATACGCAAACCTCAGTCCTGTGCTCAAAGACACCTGCAAATCCTGCCTGAAAGCACACACTGTATCACTTAATGTCACTGTATTAGCTACTTTAGAGCACTGCAGGTATTTATCATCTGGTGGCACACATAATTGGATTTTGCTGCACTCTTCAAAAATACCTGCTCACCGAAATGCTTGATTTGCAGACCATCACAAGCTGTTTCACATCGTTGATCCGACTGTACAATAACTTATTCTAGTGCATCACTTGAATAAAATGATGCCCAGGAATGACTTGAATATACACACACTTATTTAATTACTTTTTCTTTGTATTCTCACTTAAGTGATTCACTTGCGGAGCTTCCGTCTCCTCCTTCTGGCAGTGAGAGTAATAAACACTGCCGATGCTCATGACGTATGCCTACAGGGAGCTCGCCCCTATCAAATTTCCACAGTTCCAAGACAATAATCCATTATTTAGGTAATTTAAATGTAATAGCTACATAGCCTACTCCAAATATTTTACAAACAGTCCATTATACAGTCCATTCTCTTCTTTCAGCCTCTCCAACGAGGAAAAGCTACACCAATGGTTATCTGTGTTTGTCCTCGCCGTCTGTGTTTTTTGACTGTAATCCTTCCTCTGAACGCTGAGTTTCTTTTTTTATCTGGAGCATCTGAAACTTTTCTTGGACGCTTGTTAGGTTTTTCCTCCATACTCCTAGTTGCTGTAGCCTACTCCGCCTCTACGGTTGCTCCCCTCAGATCTGGCAAACCAGAGCCATGTAGAGAGAACTATCTGAAGTCTACATGAATCACGTGACCATTGAGCATTTTGAACTTCTGTTGATGCGACTCTCTCTCTACATGGCTCTGGTTTTACTACTGGTGCGGCGGTGTATCGGTGGCAGCAGGGTGCAATGCCGCCACTGCAACTCTCGGCTACCTCCGATCCACAGGCTGGACAGTGGAAGATTGGAAAAACATTGCCTGCTCTGATGAATATTGATTTCTGCTGTGACTTTATTTTAGCAGGGGGAACCCACTGAGACTGAAATCTCTTTTCTAGGAGGGCCCTGTGTACAAGGTAATTCTTACACACATACAAACATTTCAAAACTACTAGCTCTTTAAAAATCTTATGAGACACCAAAGAAGATAGCTCAACTGTAACTTGGAATCCATTCCATATAAGGGTAGCTGAAACACTGAAAGCAGCTTTACCCCAAAACTGGAAGTGTACTGTACAGAAAAAGGGGGTTCTGTCAAGTAGTATGTTCAGATCTTTTTAATAGAGAATATAAGTGTCTAACCTAAGAAAGCCTTGTTATTTTGTGTTTTTGTGTGCCTCACTGTTGAGCATAGCCAAGTGGTTTGAGGACCAAAAGCTCGGCTGACAGATAAGAGATCGAGCAACTTTCTCACAGTTTAGCTGTGCAGGATTCCCGGTCTGTCTAGATAACACTGATAACATCTGATACCAGGCCTTGACTGAAATAATGAGGTTTGGGCTTCAGAGCAAGAGATGTCCACCCTTTGTTAGCACCTTTAACACAACTATTATTGGTTTGTATTTGACCATGTACTGACCCCATGACCTTAGTACTATTAAATGTCCCAGTAGCATGATTCCCATGAACATGTCATTGACACAGTCCTGCATATTCATCACTGGTAAACTTTGTGTAACCTTTTCAGAGTTAGAGTTTCTTGAATCCTAAAGTGTCAAACTGCTATTCTCTCATCCTGAGTTTTCTTTGACAGCTCTGTGGCTTATTGCACTATGTTGCCTTAGTTTATTTTGCATTGCATCATTATTTGTCTGAATATACTGTGGGCTAATACAGCATTGTTAAATCATATTGTCTTGTGTAGTTATGTTTCCACTCTTGTTTCGTATGTCCATTGTTTTTTTATTCACTATGGATTTGTGTGAAGCCATCAACCACTCTATGCCAAAAATATGCAGAACTCCGGTCAATTTAACTCCATCTTCTTCTTTTCCACTCGTAGACTCGACTCATACAATGAGTCAATGAGGTATTCTGCAGAAATGTTTCGCCCCTAATTTTCAATGGCTGTCACTTTAAATAGAACATTATCAAACCAAAATCTTTGCCAAATTGTTTCCAGGCCCTTGTTGAGCACAGCAAGAAAATATGAAACTATATTGTAAGGTCTGTATTTATTGAATCTCAAATGGATAGGAGTCCATGTTAAGCGTTTGTGGCAACTGGATATTTGAAATGTAGGTCATGTGTGAATGAAACATTTACTTCTTTACTTAGGGTTACTGCAGGACAGTCAATGAAATACATCTGCATGGAAAAAGTGATTTCAGTTTTCAGATATGCAGTGATACACCACACCAGGGTCTTTTGAGGGCTCTGACTCTATTGACATACATAACTAATGATGCATTCTACCTCATTCAAGTGTTTAAACTGAGTCTCTATGATTTTTCTCTTACCCAGAGTCAAAACAATCGATTCCAAACATGGATAGATAAAATATTAAAAGTGTTTCTCATGAGATCAGGGATAACAAATTACTATAGAGGCAGACCATCACATGCTCTTATTTTACAAACTCCAAATGTCAAGCTTATGTGCTCATTTGTGTTTTCTGTCAGGCAAGATGATGAGAGTGGCAGAATTTTTATTACCATCATTAGTGTCTGTGTTGAAGTATAGGTGGAGAGGCTCACTGAAGGCGCAGCCACTGCACAAGTATACCCTGCTCATAATGCTCAAACACCCACGCGTTTGTTTTCAGAGAGATAAAGACATCAGCAGGAGCCTTGCACTCACGCTCATTCCTTAACTACAGAGTGCACTAGCTGTGCAGTGTTCTATATTCCCCTTCCTAGTGACAGATTGTCTAGGACACCTCTGAATCCTAGTCAGTCATCCCCTTTACCTTGTACATATTTTACACTAGTTGCTGGAACTTCAATAATGTTTGCTGCCCGTCTAGTTGTCAATAGTTATTATCCACATATTTTTAACAGCATAAACCCTGAAATTGAAGTTGAATGCATCATTTTAGACACACTTTCCCAAAATTCAGCAATATTATTCTTATTATTAATATGATTCCCAACTACCAGGATTTATTTATGAGCATAAATAACGGGCAAATTAAGGCGCAATGGTCAGATTATTTTTTATCTTGTTCTAATGTTTGTTGCGCAGTTTTGTGAGTTGATGAGTTAGGGGATCTACAATCTACAATAAATTCATTATTCTTCATACCTTGTGTAAATTCAGCAATCGTAATACATTAAGTTCTTTCTTTCTTTATATAAACAACATTGTGACAGTGGATACCCGACCTGAGCCCAACGGGTTGGGTTCGGACAAAAATTATGAAATGATGTTCGGTCACGTCATACTTGACATGGTGCTTCTTGTTCAATGCTGGAGTTTGTTATTTACGCGACAACGCATGAATGCAACACACAGGTTCATGTAGCCTAGCCCTTTTACGAAAAGCTTCAGCATAATTTTTTTCTTATCTTGATATGATAATAAGCGCTTCACTAAAAGTATGCTCTGTGTGGGAAGCACACTCCTTCATAGACATCAAATATGATAAGAACATCTGATTTCAGGCGAGCACACTCACAGTTGTCAATCATGATGTGACACGCCCCTTGTATAGCATCTAATAACTAATTAAAACCAAACTTATGAGAAAAATTAACGCATACATCAGCATGATAAGAACTACCTAAAATGACAGAAATCATCTCTGGGAACATTTATTTGACGTGTACTTTGACTTTTCAGTTTGGCCCATGTCCCATCAGCTAACGTGGAGGGGGCGGGGTTTATGACCTATACTGCAGCCAGCCACCAGGGGGCGATCCAGATGTTTTGGCTTCACTTTTGGGGAGCTGTCATGTCATCCATCTTTATATACAGTCTATTGTTTCCACACATGGTGCTTAGGGGCGTTATGAGTCAGGGCTGCGTTCACTTCATCATTGGGTGGGTGGGTGGGGGGGCTCATTACAGCCAAGGACCCAGCGAGTATCTGCTACGGATCTGCATGGACCCTGTCACGGACCAGCTGGCAGTTCTAGACAGCTGCATCTGTATGTATTGCATGTATCTCTCTGTTTTTCATGCGAGACATGAACATGTGCAGGCTTTGAAAACAAATTTCCCTTCTGGGATAATAAAGACAATCTGTCTGAAAACGACTGTGATTTATGTTCAAAAGAATTCTGAAACACATGGATTCTGTACTGTGCTGGATTTTCATCTCACAAGTTTTTTAGATTAGATTTAGAATTCTCAGATTAATAGAGTGTGGCGTCCATGTTGCAGTATTAAAAGTGAGCCTCAGATTGAATATTTCATTAGGAAAACCTACATTTAGTATTGTGCAGCATTCAGCCTAATAATTTGTGTCTGCTATTCTGTCTGTGCAAACACACTGATGACAAAGCAGATGAAATTCTATGAGTAATTTCTGCGGCATGCTTCAATAAACAATCATTCCATAATAACCTTCCTGCTATGACGCTGTGCAGAAACCATCATACAAAGCAGAATTCAGACAATTTCCCCAAGATGTCCCGGAGACACATCAACAATGACAACAAAGACGTTCATCAATTATTCTGATATGCAGTGTCTTGTCTGCCTTTTAGCCTGACCCAGCTTGTAATCCCTGTTGAACGTTTAAGGTTCTTGAATCAATAAATTGATCAGTATTCTCTCTTTAGTGGTTGTAAATATTAAGATGTGAAAGAGGCTGGATCCAAACTCTTTCTACCCTTGCAACCCCAGCTCTACTGGCTACAGACTTAATTGATTTGGAAAGTCTCCAACTCCTCAGCGGCCAGGATTACATCCTAATGTTCCATGTCTGCATTAAAGATTTGGGGGAGCCTTAAAAAGCCTTCGAGCAAAGCAAGCGTCCGATGCATACACAAAAACACACAAACTAAATTCTTAAAATTCCTGACTATAAGACAGATCGTGGTGCACCTGAAAAAGTAAAAGCAGTCACTCATAATTCAAGTCATTCCTTCATAATTATCTTAACTACTGCCAAAACAAAAACGTACAGGAGTCAGATTCCTTCAGGCATCGCCTGTAACCACAACGCTGAATGAATTCACAGGATACACACAAGCGCTTCTCTTCCTTCACTACAAGTGTTAAGAAGGAAACACGTCCACAGATTAAACTTTCATAGAAACTTATTCCTATTCTCACTGATGAGAAAATAATGCTTACTTCTAAATACTAATGGAAATCAACACGGCAGGTAAGACGAGCTTGAAACATTTTGCTGAAGATCATAGTGCAAACTTGTATTGCATAGTCAGATTATGGTGGACGACAGGGTAAACATACACACAAACATAAAAAAAAAAACACCAGTCCAAACCAAATCATCATATTTGTACAAAATCATACTCCCTTCTCTTGTGTTCAAGAGAGGTGGACATGGAGATGCAATAGTTCATATAGGCATGGAAGTAATTTCATAATCACATTTTCCATACACCTATCCCTCTAAATAGGTGCTCTGGAGCTCTGCATCCTGGCTGCTACACCGCTGCCTCCACCAGCCTCCTCTTGTATTAGCATTTAGCAATACAAGAGGAGGCTGCATTAGCATTTAGCTGTGCATGAATTATGAATGTTTTTCTTAAAATGTGTTCATCTTTGTTAAATGTGGTATACCTCAGGCTCTGCCAGGGGGTTTGTTAGCTCAGGCACAGTCTGTGTCAAGCTTGCTCAGATTTTCCAGAACATAACATGAGCAGAGCCACACCGCCAAACTAACATGCGTATTGTTACAATAAATTGTTAAAACCTTGATGTGAGCGTCTTGACTGAAATAGTAGCATTTATAATATTAATAATAAATAATTGAGTTGATGAAAATCAAGTACACAGGTACACAGGATGAAATTTCAGTATCAGCATTAATTTCTTTTTTCTCTGTTTGGCTTTCACCATGATAGCTGTGAGACTGAACCATAACAATTAGGATGCAGACCACAAAACCAAAACAATGAGCTGAAAGATGCTAAAAAGCTCTGTAGAGCTGAGGGGAGCTGCAAAGTCTGGTGATAATTCCTAGTGGGTTCATCACTATGAGTGACCCTTTTCACATTCTACATAGTTATTTGATCCTTTGGTAATATAAAAATATGGATTAGTGCAGCTTTAAACAATTTAAAGTGCAGGTTTTTTCTTACTATCTTTTGTTTTAGGGTGAAAATCTTCATGAAAATGAAACTTATCTCTAAAGCAGCGTTAATGTCCGCTATTAAGGTTCTGGATTTTGAAAAGGGCACTTTATATGCTTGAATACTTTATGTGGAATGATGAGCAATGACTCTAAAACAGACTATTACTTACATATTACAGGGTTCGTACAGCTTTTTAAGAGTAAAATAAATTCAAGCACTTTCAAGGTACCTAAAACAAAAATTTCCAGACTCTCGAAGCCTTTATCATCACATCTAAATTGTTACTATAAATACCAGGAGACAACAAACAAATATGACAACAGGATTGTTTCATTTCAAACACCAGATTATGTTGAAAATCAAGCATTTTTCAAGGAGTAATTTTGAATTCCTAACCCTGAAAACATAACGGTTAAAATTAAGCATTTTCCAAACTTTAAGACTTTGTACGAACCCCGATATTAAAGCTCACTTGCAATAAACGTCATCATGTGCTCACCTGCAGCATAGCAGCAGCCAGGTAGACAGACATAAAGATGGGCGTCAGGGTGGTGTGTCCGCTCTTCATCAGGTGGATGGTGTAGAGGAAGATCAGGTGACCAGGGATCACCAAAAGGAGGAGCACCTGAGCAGAGCGATGATTGGCTCCTGAGAAAATACAAGAAGGATGGAGGGAGGGAAGGTGAATGCAGGAGAAAATACTGTCTAAAATTGTACATCTACTCTTTCTAAAATACATTATTGAATAGTTCCGCCCACCTACTGTCCCCAGTATTCAGAGTACTGCTGCTTTTCATTCTAGACTTCTAACAAGGAATTAATTTACACCTGGGACAGCAGGAGATGGCAATTAACTGCATGGTAGGACAGAGAAGCAGCAGTACTGCAGCTCACCAGGAACAAAGCTGAAAACCACCGTCTCAAACTGCGAACTTACTGCAGTTAAGTTAATGAGTAAAGCTTGATTATAATCCTGACAGCATTTCCATTGACTGTGATATCCAAACCAACTTAAAACATGTGTACTTGAGTGAAAGCCCATTAAAATCTGTCAGGTTGAAGGCTTCTCATTAGCAACAGCATTAGTAATAGCCAAAACAATGAATTTAAGTGCTTCACACCTATCACATTGGAGTCAGACAGCAATGACTAGCCAATGTGTGACTTTTTTATTAAATGGTCAATGTTTGCCTGCACAGTACTGACCTGTACCACAGAATGTGCGGCAGGGGTAGTAGCAGCCCTGGGCCTCGTCAGGAACCTCCCCAGGAGCACAGTGGAAATGCAGGTGAGTGGAGATCCTGCTGGACTGAATAGCTACCAGGTTACCCCCAATTCCTGGACAAGATAGAAGAGTTCATGGTTCATGATTGGAACAGAGCATTCAATGTTGGATGAAGTCAATAAAGACATATAGGCAGGTAAATATTGCAATTTATCACTTTTTCAGTTAAAACTGTAAAAGGCTACCAACCGTAATGGCATTTTGAGGCCGATACCAATATCAATATTTATGCTGGTTAAAAAATCTGATAACAATATATACATTACGTAGTCTCTTGTAACTGTCATAGTCTTAACTACAAAATGCAAAATGTCAGAGGTACTGTAAATGTATAGGTAATCATATCTGTGTAAACAGTTCTTGCCCTGTGAATGGCAGGCTGTTTGTGGGTCACTTTGAACGCTTTAGTCAGAGCAAGATATTTCAAAATCCATTGGATAGACTGCAATGAAATTTTGTATTGATATTAATAGGCCTTTTTCACCGCAGACATTTTGACAATTTATTGCAGGAAAAGCACAGGTGTCACTATTAACATTCATAACGGCTGCATTCTATTCAGGTTTTCTAGGTCCAAGGCCCTGGTGTTGTGACTGGGACACTTAATGGAACTGAGCCCTCATTAATGTCATTTGGTATACCTGTGCCTTTCCTGCTATCACAAGTAGGAAACGACAAAAAAAAACAAAAAAGATTAAAAATCACAATTTTGCAAAAAGGTTTTTACGCTTGGCTGAGGAGGAAAAGTTAGTTTATCGATAAAAGCAAGGTGCAACAAAGTGTAATGGAAACAGACTTAGCAAATAAATCATGACATACATGAAGCATGTGGCTTAAAAGTCTACTGAAGCTTCTGCTCCACTGAAGAGACGAAAACATCAGATCTGTGTGAAGCGATGGAATACATGAAACAAACTGAAATTTCTATCATGTTCTTTTAATAAGCTTCTTTTAAGCTCTTTTAATTATGTCATCTCGTTGTGTCCTCTTCTTCTGAAATAATTTCATGGCACCCAACTGGAGAATTAGCCACCAGCTGTTCATGTCAATGAACCAAATCCTAATATTCACACAACAGCAATGGATGGAAACACCCAATAAGCATTTTCCAGATTTTCTGGAAATTCGGTTAAAATTTGAGCTAGATTTGGATGGAAACCTGGCTAAAATGTCTCTGATTATTGCAGATTATTAAGCCTTTCTTCAACTTGCTTAATGTTGTCTTTACTACCAACAATCTCCACCAGGAGAAAACGCAAGAAGCCCAAGCTTCACCGTGTAGTTACATTTTGAGGAGGCATACACCAGCTACGGCGTAGCTACATCAGCTTTGTGCGAGGGCTCTGCAATTACTGACAATTAAACACATATAAATGTAGCTTCAGGGGTTGCAAGATAATTACCATGGTAGAAAATAAGAAAAAAAAAATACAATCTGCTACACCAAATTATGTTGTTTTTATTAGACTTTTCTCTCATCTTTGCATGCAATTCCACTTTCTTCATGCATGTTTTTATTAACATCAAGCAGATGAGCAGTCATGAGGCTGTGGGACGCCATCTGGACCGACAAAATACAGGACCACTTTACATTCATATGCTGCAGCTATCACACCATTCCTTCCGCAAGTATCACACAAACTTCCTGTGGTTATCATCTTTGTAGCCACAATCTGGTGACTTAGCACTGCTAAGTGTGCCTTTATGTTTGTAAAAAACTGTTCAGAGTAGAACTGAGAAAAGAGAGACGTTTCTTTATTCAGAATCATAAAAAAATGTATCATTCAAGTGATTGCAGTGCCGCGGGTAAACTGAAGTGGTCGTGTACTGCAAACCATATACAAAGCAAGAAGCGGGATGTGTGTGTGTGTCTCAGACTATTCCCCCTCAACCAGGCCTGTTATTGTGGTGAGTATATTAAATTAGACACCAGCACCTCAGGGTGATGTCCACTTAATTCAATCTATTGTGGCTCTTTGTCCACCAGGTGTCATTTTATTGGAGCATTACCAGCACTCCCACTGGGCCTGTAAACAGACATAACTTCACAATGAGCATTCACACTCGCTCTGCTCCATCTCTCACTTCACACTCCTGCCCTCACAATCTGAATATGCCACAAATCAGATGTGGGTCTTTAAAGGAATTGTTGAATACATTTATTTGCTGTGTGTTATCAATCTCGTGTCTCTATGTTAAAAATGTTAGCATAGCTTAGCATAAAGGCTGGAGGCAGGGGGAGACAGCTAGCTGGCCCTGTCCAAGGTGGGGGGAAAAATTGGTTTAATCCGTACACAAAAAGAAATGTAAGCCAGATACAGTCTCTGTACAGGCATGATGGTACCAAACCTGGCACCAGGCTGTTTGCCAAGAAATATGTCCAGAACATAACTTAAAACCCCAAATTATAGTTTTTAGTCTTTATGTGTAGGTTAAACAAGATAGAACAGGTTACTGTAATTAGTGAGCTTTAGAGGTGTTTGTAGGAGTTTTTTCCACTTTGGAAGAAGGCCAGCTGTTTCACCCTGTTTCCAGTCTTCATGCTAAGCTAGGTTAACCACCTCCTGACTCCAGCTCTGTACTTAACACACAGGCGAATAAGGTATTTCCCCAAAATTTTGAACCATTCCTTTAAAAACCAACAATATACCTTCAGTGTGTCACATTCTATATTGGCCTAGGTGCTGCTGAGCTGTAAATTGGTCACAACTAATCAAAGCATTCATTCCTTTCAGTTATAAGAAATAGTTTATTATATTCGTTGCCTGTGCAGTGAAACAAATAGGGATAAGTAAAGGTGTTCTCCCACATCCACACTACTGTATGTACTAATGTTCAAATGTTTATAGTGCACATTATTGGACAGATATTTGAGAATTTCCAATGTATTTGTTATTATTGTAATAATTTTGATGCTTCCCTGTGTATAAAAACAATCAAACCCTTTTTAGGATAGCTTAGACAGTATCAATTTCCTGAATGTGTCCTATTCTGTGCTAAGAATCCCATTTACCTTTTTATCCTATTTGATTCCTTATATTTGTATATACATTATCTTATACACAAAGTTGCCAGTTCATTAGGTATACTTAGCTAAAACTGATGAAATATAATTAATTCAATTCAATAATTCATATACCATTTATATCAATGGGGTGGGCCAAAAAGCATTCTTTATACATTATACACGTCTCTGTATAATGCAATACAGTTCAACAGCACCACAAACTACAGCCTCCAAAATGACCATACAGCTGAATGAAAGCTGAATTTCATTGCAGGACTGTTGTATTAGACTGCATTAGTTTTAGCTAGGTGTACCCAATAAACTGGCAACTGAGTGTACCTTATCATAGTGATGGTGTAAACACCATTGTTTTTATAATTTCCAATGTATTTGTTACCATAGTAATTGTTCTTGATGCTTACACATAGGCCTTTTCCACAGCAGACATTTAGACTTAAAGTAGGAAAAGCACAGGTGTTACTAATAACATTAATAATTCAAGCGTCGCAGTAAGTCATGACAGTGAGCCAGCATGAACAACACCAGGACCCTGAAACGGAAGCAGCTAAATGGAATTCAGCCACTATTTATTTTATTATTTACACGTGTGCTTTTCCTACTGCTGTCACATTTCAAAATGTCTTCTGTGAAAAGGGCCTATTGGTAGTTCATCTTATTCAATTGGCTATACCCACAAGACTATTTCTTCAATGACACACTCTTCAGTCTGTTTGAAAAAATAATGCAATTTACTGTTTAGTACAGGAAATGTTAATCAAGGTAAAACTTTGATTTTTCCAACGATTTACTAGCTTATTTTTTTATTTAGTTTAGTTAATTTAACTAATTTCTATTTTTTTTCTGAGCTGTTTTTCTACCATCTGATATTTTTTATCACTTATTCCATAACTAACCCATTTTGGAACAACAATATGCTTCAATATCAAACAAAAAAACTGAGCAACTATGCATTTTAAATATACTCTATGCTCCTATTTTGTTGTCAAAATGTGGTTAAAATTGGAATAATTTCACCTGGATTGTGCACAGACTTTGACTTTCTTTCTTTTGGGATGGATGGAGGGGTAAGAGGGTGGAGGGTGTTCTTACAACCTCAGCAGGGGGCAGAGGTAGAGTGAAGGAGGTTAAGGAGGTTTGGGGGCGATCTGGCTTATTCAGGTCACTAGGTCCGACAAGAGGAATGAGGATAAGGAGGTCGGGGTTGCAGCGAGGTTACATGCGGAACTGCAGGGGGTCTGTGCTTCTCTCAGCTGGGCCACTCTGCCCGGACGGGGAAGATATAGGAACTTTATAATGAAACCTGAACCTGAAATTAACATCAAAATGAAGGCAAGAACACGAGGCCCACTTCTATTGTAATATATTGTAGCTAATGAAATGGGTACAACAAGAACAAGTACAGGAATTTAACAGACACTTGCTCAATATCTGGATTAAACATACCTGAATACCTTTTAAGAATTTAAATATTAATATAATTTAAGCAGACACATTCTATTGCAGGAGAAACTATATAAATAAATAAAATAGCCCTAATGTATTATAATGAAATATTGGAGGTCAGTGTGGTAAAAAAAAAAAAAAAAAGGAGGCTCTCCCTCTCTTTATCACATTCTACACATCTCCTTCCTCACTCCTTTCTAATCAAACATCACCATCACACCATCCACAGTTTCTGTTCTGTCTGCCCTTTGTTCAATTGTATTTTTTATTAGAACAGGAACCGTGGCGCATTTTAATCAGCTGAAAGACACAAGTAGAGTCGTCGCTCTGGTTCCTCACCCATGAAAAAAATGTTGTAAATCAGGGACAGTTAAAAAGTATGCAGAGACCTGGATTTTTGCAACACTACACACACAAAATAAAACATCCTCGCCCTCACAAACAGACACTTGCTTCATTCCCCAGTTGTTTTGTGCCCAGAATACGTCTCGACAGAAAACCAATTAGTCAGAATCGTTCTCCATCTTGTTAAGTGTCTCTCATTAATGCCATTTAAATTAAAAGCTTATCTCTTGTTGCGGAGGTGCCAGAGCCCTGGCAACCGTGGCTGAGCCAGTTAGCAGTGGGAGATAGAAGCAAGAGGAAATGGAAGAGGACCAGTTTTGTGAAGTGGAGACAGACGGACTGCGGACAACTGCCTAAATCAGGCTCATTAGGTAACTTATTTATGCTGATGAGCATTTGTCTCTATTTAGTAACCTTCATTTATCCAGAGACTGATGACTGAGCACACTCGCTTCTTCTGTTTTCACATTCTCACCTGGGAGACAAATGGACTCTATGGCATTTCATCAATCTTGTGTAAAAACACTGTCTATATCTCAGCTCAAGGGGCAAAGACTGCAATAATTGCAAAACTGAGAGGGATAAACGTGACAAACAACAACTAGCAGAGTCCAAACTGGAGATCTACTGGGGATCAACTAGATCAAGAAACAGAATTGGAGGTAGGCTTTCCTAAAATGATTTTAGACTGGTATCCCTTTTAGATTCAAGACTTGCGTTTCCTAACACATCATTTAACCTCATCCATTTAACCAAGTAAAGTCTGATTAAGATTAAAATCTCTTTGTACAGGTCAAATATACAGTATATGGATCAATGATATCCAGTGTTTTCCCAAGTATTTTTTCCCAGCAGCAGTGCTGAAGTGCATGAGTTTTATTTTGTGCCACGGGAAAATATTTAGCATGTTCGCTGACACGAGAAGGGCACATATTTGAGGGGGTCTGGGGGACAAATTCAAACTTAGACCTATTGATGGTGCTAGAGGAAAGGTCAGGGGATGAGAGTTTTTACAATTCATCCAGAGGATGGCATGGATGTCTGAACCATGACAATCCATCCAATAGCTGTTAAGATATTTCAATAAAACCCAAAACAACTCATGGTGGCGTTAGAAGTCAGGGAATCACCAAAGTCATTGGGATTCATTGTCTAGGGACCATGGCAATCTATCCAATTGTTGTTGAGATATTTCTGTCTGGACCAAAGTGACGGACCAACTGGCCAACATCAGACAGACCAACAATGCCATCCCTAGAGCCATAACCCTTGTGCCGCTAAAATGGCTAAAAACATTGACCTATAATAATAATAATAATAATAGTTTCTGAATAATTTAAAACTGACTTGAAATTCACAGAGAGTAACTGGCATGAATAATTTCAGGTCCTTCTGTACACTGTTCCAAGTGAAGGCATGTTGTTATCACATTATGAGAGCATAAGCCATGTTGTTTTTGGCTATGGAACATGCATGTACACAGATAAAGAGGGAAAAGTAATGGTATAACTGGTGGGTGGTGTATGTGGGTCACTGAACACAGCACAAGCCTTTAACACAGACTCTTGTGAGCTGTGTCCTGCACTTTTGCAGAGGAGAAATACAGGATGAGGGATTAGAGTAATCTAACTACACAAGCTTTGAATTTGCTTTACATATGTACATATATCTCTTTTTAAATCCCCATGATTTAGGAGGCAGTTATATTCAAACCTTTGGTGTAGTCTTTGACCAGATTCTCTTGTCTGTTCGTGCCCTGGAGGCAAGCAATTGCACCATGAAGCCATTCAGAGTGAAGAAGCAGTGCCAATACTGTGACTCACCGTTGATAACCGGGGTGTACACTACGATGCCAGCCAAATTTGGGTCAGACACTGTTTTGTCCAGGATGAGCCCTCCGATGCTGCAGAACACAACATAATAGGATCATTAAACGGTGTTACTGAGTGTGTGTGTGTGTGTGTGTGTGTGTGTGAGAAAGACGGAGAGAAAGACACAAAAAGGGAGCATGGAAAGACAAAGATTGTGCACATAATTTAGGTGAAGATAATGCTCTGAGAATGTGTGTGCTTCTCTATAAATGCCACTAAAAATCAGCTGCACTGAATGTTGAAAACTACGAGTGAAAGATTTTTTCAATTGTTTTCTTATGATGTCCATAGCCAATATTTGTATTTTCTTACTTCTGTATAAATACCTGAGAAATGTGGTCTCACCAGCACTGAGTGTTGAGAGGCAAGCATAAGAAAGAGCAAGTGAGAGCGAGTGAGTGAGTGAGTGAGCGAGACAATCAATCCCTTCCTACTGGCTGTATTAGTAAGGCTTCCAGGCTCAAGGCGACCCGAGGGTGCTGCAATTTCTTAACGGGATGAGTCATCAAGCAAACCAGACACTGGGAGTTGCAGACGCAGAATAGCTGTTCTTTCCCCTTTGAAGAATAAACACACACACACACAAAGTTAAATACACAAAAACACACACCTGCTGATGACCATGGCAGTGATGACTGGCTCCCATCCGGAGTAGAGCAGGGTGCGGCTGGCTGGGTGCTTGGAGGAGATGACGATCCACAGAGGAGTGAGACACATGAAGAAGGCGCAAACCAGTGATGACATATACGGGTAGGAATCTGGGGATTCGGAAGAGATGGATTCATTTTTCCTGTTTCATTTTTCCCGTTTCATTTTTCCTGTTTCATTTTTCCCGTTTGGAGCCTACCCCAGCAAGCACTAGGGAAATAGGGAAACCTCCTGGGTAATGTTAGAAATGTTTCGCTACCTGTGTCAATATGATACCTGACTTTCAGTAACAATACCAAAATGATACATTTTTCCGTAACTAAGTTGTAGGCATTCAAACATGTTTTCTACAATGCATCAATGTTTAATGTTGACGAATCACACTGAATTATGAGTTGTCGGCCCCTACTGGCCTCTCACTCTTTCCACTCTCTGTGAAGTATCCATCAAGTGGGAGTTTGATTGAATGCATTTATTTGGGAATATGTACCTTTTAAACAATTTTAACTGAAATAATAAAAAGGACTTTTTATACAACTTACATCTTTCATGTGATTATATTTTGGCCCCTCAACAAGGAAGGGCCCCAGATAATACAGGATGTGCAACAGGATGTGCATTAAGGCTATTGAAGGTGATATTGAGGTTTTTATAGTGAATATTCACCCCAAATAATGGTAGTCAAATTACAACAATCAAACTGACAGTTGGTAATCCAGCCTTGGCTGTGGACACATTTTGTCAGCACACACTGACTGAAATGTGACTTTTCTTAGACATAGTGAGAAAGTTCATTCTTGAAAAATGACGTCATCCATAGCAAAGGGGTCAACCCCGCCCTTTCTCTTAGCTGAGGAGTTCTAAGTCTCTGCAACTTTGTAAATAGATCGAAAGAGGAAATTATGACCAGGAACTTTTAGCGCCATTTAGGAGGACACCTAGTGGTAAAGCAACATACTTTGTGAATGGCTCTATATCTCTTGACTGAAGGGGGACGCTCAAAAGAAGTCGAATCAACCAATAAACTTATATGACACGAAGGTCCGCACAACACGTTGTTGAAATTTCAGTTACACATAACACCCTTCTCTGCGTATCAAGATATTTCACTCAAAACCAAAGAGTAGGCGTCTAGATTAAAAGTCAGAAGATTACCAAAAGTAATACACTTCAACTTCTGGGGACCATCGATGTATGTACAAAATTCCATGGCAATTCATCCAATATTTTTCGATATACTTTAATCTGGACCAAAGTGGAGGACCAGACGATCAGCACTGCCATCCCTACGGCCATACCAGCCATAAGATGGATGAATTTGCTAAATGAGAAAGGTGCCTGGCATTCTTTCCTATTACCTGCAACTGAGGTACACCAGGTTGAAATGTAATAGTTAGGAGAGGGAGAAGGATATCACATTTAGCTTACCAGCTTCAGTCTCCAATCCACCTGAGCTGCAAATGTTTTAAATGTGAGAGGAAAGTGGAGCACCAAGAGGAAACACACTCCAACACAGAAAAAGTTTCTCTCACTTTCTCTCTTCAACTATACCTCTTTGTTTAAACTACAATACAACACAACTATTTTGAAAGAGTAATTAGGGTAAAGCACCTGCTTAGAGCCACCACCAGATGTTTCCAGCAGGATCCTGTTTCAAGCACTAAATAACTGTCATTAGGAAACAGTCCCAGATTTATTTTCTCCATGGTCTCGTAGCTGGATAACAGAAAGGGCCCACTGTTCAGTTCAGGGTATAATGGGCTCTAGCAGACATTCAGTCCTAAAATATAAAACTGAGGCAGATATACTGAGGCACACATTTGAGAGGGGAACCTTGTCCCACATCAACACCACCTCTCTCTGAAGCAAACTTCCAGACATTGACAGGAAATCTGGACACACTGACTTAACATGCACAGAGTAAGCTGGCTATCAGCAATGCTCCAATTAAGGTCTTCTACAGGTTAAACTGTTACATAAACCCCTGACACCCTACCACTGAGTATGCGAATAAACCAGTGAACAAACAATTGATATTCCTGTCCATCTCCAGTGGATTACATTTTGCTAAAACGCTCTGCCAGGAAAAAGAATGGCGCGGCAGCCAACTACTTTCACTGAGAAATGGCAAGATGCTTCTAATGCACAGAAAAGAAATGATGATCCCAATAGTGATGAAAAGCACGGCTAGCTTCCATGTTTTAGGATGACAGAAGAGCACCCAAAAACCAGCATGAGTTTGCAAATGTTAAAACTACAAGTGAGAGGAGTAAGATGTTTCCCTGGCAAAGAATCCTGTTCAATCAGAGGGTTAACGCATCTGAAGCAGGATTACACAAACTAAGAACCTGTCAGGGTTATTCTAACTTGTGTGATGTATGTTTTGAGGAGGTTACTTGAACAGGTAGGGACAGAAAATTTAAATTACATTCTTCTGGGATGCAGTGGTAACAAATATTGCGTGTATGTATTATCCATTTCACACAGTAAGAGTTATTTCAGGACTCCAGGTTTCTGGAAGTCCCATTCATTTTTCTATATAGACAATGTTAGATGACTGAGTCTGGAGCACTGTGAAGGACATAAAACCCTACTGGTTGAATCATCAATACTAAAGATGAGCAACTGAGTTAGAAAACATCCGGTTCTTTGATAAAAAGTCAAAGGCATAAGCCTGTGTCCATAGAGACGTATGGTAAGGACAACTACGATTGTCAAGATGTATTTTGTAAGAAACATCCAATCACTACAGCTGCCCCCTGAAAGTCGATGTTTCAAATCATCAGGCAGAGACCCCTCAGTTGACTGAGATTCTTCAAGTCGAGCACTTTTGTTTTTGTCAGTCAGTGTGCAGTGTAGCTGCAGAGTGAGCGCGCCTCGCTTTCACGCTGCCCTCTGGGGTAAAATCATTCCATTACGTCAAGTCGTCCCGTCCGCTCAGTGATTATGTCTGCGACAGGTTCAGGCAGCTGCGGACCTGGACCCAGGATGAGTCTGAGTGAGACGGAGGCAGCTGCACAGAGGAAGAGAGGCCTTTCCCAGTCAGGCTCAGAGATAACGTTATCTTCTGCCTTCTACTTAGAAGTGGTGAATTTACAGCTCAAAGCAACTTGATACGATATTGTCTCTGTCGTTAGCATAGTAGCATGCAGTAGTTCGAAGGGCTAACTTGGCTTGTTTACTATATTACGTGAATGTCACGGTCACCCTAAACGTCCCGACGAACCCCGTTCAAAAATCTTGCCGTTCAATAAAGCCTTGCTTGATAGACGATAGTCAAATATTTGTATTAAACAGCCAAATTCAATTCAACTGACAACATTCTGAGTCAGGTACAGCCCTACAACTTAAAGCTGCACTAATCAATATTTTTATATTAATGATAGGTCAAATGACTACAGGTTATGTGAGGGATCATTAGTAGTAGTGGAGCATTAGCAGCTAAAGAGCCGTTTATTTTTTATCAAGAGTTGGTGGAGAAAAAAACAGAACACAAAGGAGAGGAAGGGTGAGAGAGTGAGGGTTTAAGGACAGAGGGTGTCATATGCTGTACAGATTGTAAAGACCTTTGTGTCAATTTTGTGATTGGTGATATTGGGCTTTGTAAAATTGCCTTGACTTTACTTGAATGTTGGACATTTGTCAGGTGGCCAGAAAGAAGACTCCAAACTGAATGATAATCTTGCTCAGCGTCAGTTGTTTGCTAACACGTTCTCCATATCAGCTTCCTACTGTGATATTTCCGTATTGTGTTTACAGCTTGTTCTGTGGCAAAAAAAAATATATATATATATCAATTAATGTAGCTTTAAAACTCTGTTGTGTGTGCCACTAATGGCCAGCAGATGCTAAAGACTACACTTTTTAGAAGCCTAATAAAACAGAAGTTTAAATTAGTTCAGTTTCAGATTCTGGAGCAGTTTTGCATGAATTCAGAAACTATGGCAAAATAATTGGTTCAAAATTGCAATGACAAAGCTTTTTGAATTTGCTACAGCTCTCTTCGTGCCTCTGGCACAAATCCACAGCAATGGTGGCTTAGGCTCATGAGTATTGTAGCACCCACAATGCCAAGCTGATGGAAAAAAACATGATTTCTCAGAAACAAAGCAGAAATTATTAAAACTGATGGGCATAAAATACATCTGTAATATCATTAAATGATCCCGGAGACTCCAGTGTTTCTATGTTGAGAAACAATGAGGATATAATTTAAACTTTCATGGAGATTTCCAGTGATAAAAAATGCCAGAAATCATATTGCAACTCTATATGCTATTTTTAGTTGAAAATTGCCAAGTTGCCTGTTGAATATATTAGCACACATACTTTAATCCAGACATTTTAACTGTGGAGCTGTTGTGCTTTCTGGCACTTTTTTCCAGGCACAGTCTTCTGCCAGTTTATAGCTGCACGTAATGATGTGGTGAATAAAAAATACTAAAATATATTGTTGATAATGTCCTCTCTCTTTGTTATTGTGGGCAATATGTCATAATATGCGACTTATCTATGACTCCCATTCTGCAGGTGTAAATGCAGCCAGTGTCTCAGTATTTGAGACTAGACCCAACCTGATTTATTCACTTAACTTAATAGATTCAATTGTCTTGTGGATTGCCCTGAAATGGCCCAATGTTACCACATCCACGCAGACACACATACTGTCCATGCTCACAAGCTCTGGCCCCATTTCTTGGTGTTTGTGCTCCATCTCATGCTCTCATTACATGCTTTTATCTATTGTTGAGCCCTCTCACTAAATCACTCTGTAACAATCCTGTTTGTTAAAAGCACTTCATAAATAAACCTGACTGGATTCCACTTGGCTCCTGCAGTTACTATGTCTCGCCAGCGTCTCATCTCTACTCAGCTGGTTTGCCTCAAAATTAGACGCATTAGAGTCATTAAGTTCATATCTGAATAAATAATCATGTGATTTAAATTCTGTTTAGTTGAGGGTAAACTGACCATTAGTTCCAATTTAGCAGGAAAGTGTCAGCGTGGCTGGGTTCAAGAACAACAGAGCCACTGTTCTGAGAGTGACACAGCCAAGACAGCCTCACTGCACTGCCCTGCCATGGAAATCTGAAAAGTGTGGTTAATAGATTTAGCTCACAGCACTAAATTGTTCCTTTGTCATCTATGTCATACAATTAGACGTGACGGGGATAGTATGGAGACGCTTTCCAGAAGAAACCGCTTCAAGTGTTCGCTGAATTAAGTCATACAAGGCGGTGCAACACTGGTCTGGGTGTGACATGAATTAAACATGACGAATGTGTGGTGGGAGGAAAAGAAACTGTGTGTTCTGCAACTGGAGAGCAGCCCTGCTACAGAGTGAGGCAGGAGGGACCTCTACTGGCTGACTGAGGGAAGTGTCTCACTACAAAACACCCTAAGAAGCAAAGATCATGATGTGATGTTCAATAGGGTTAGGCACTGTTGGCTCTTGATAGGACATGGTTTGCCACTCCTGATGTAGTATATCTTGCCTATGACTGTAGCAGTCTACTAAAAAGGTAGCAGCTGTTCACCTACCCAGGCACTTGTAGAGGCCCTGGCTTATCCAGGCCAGGATCGCCAAGGTTATGAGGTCACCAAAACTGGCGGCAATGGGTGTGGCTACGTTGTCTGGGTTGATGCCCGTCTTCTTTGAACCCACAATTACACCCACCATGATGATACCTGAACATGACACAAGAAGGGTGGAGCACTTGACTAACAGTCATCACATTACCGGTGACTTTCAGACATTCAGGGTTCGTACAGCTTTTTAAGAGTAAAATTCAAGCACTTTCAATGTACCTAAACCAAAAGTTTCCAGACTCTCGAAGCCTTATCATCACATCTAGATTGTTATTATAAATGCCAGGAGACAACAAACAAATCTGACGACGGGACCATTTAATTTCAAATATTAATGGTTGGTTTACATGATTGTAAGATTTTGTACGAACCCTGGACATTATTATACGCACAGTCTATCAGCAAGAAATTTGCAAGTGTTTTTGTAATTCTTACTTTTTTTTGAAGTCAGATTAGTTACAAAGACTGTTTGTGAAGAGGACAGAAGTGACCCAGCTTCCCCACAGTGACAGTATTAACAGTTTATTTTAAACTGTGGTACTCAGCTGTCATTGTGTGTGTGTGTGTGTGTGTGTGTGTTTACCTTGCAGCAGGGAGGCTATGAAGGCCGTGGCCACGCTGCTGGAGCAGAGCAGCACAGCATGACTCATCTGGAACTTCCCCTCTGGTATCCAACCAAGAACCACGGCTGCTACAGCAGCCAGGAACCCCACCACAGTGGCCTGAACCTGGAGGAGACAGGGAGGTGGATTTACTATTGTGCTCTTTTATTGATCAGAGAAAACAAGCAGTACCATGTGTGTGAAAACAGGCAAACAGTGCTTACAGGATTAGTAAAAAGGGTTACTTTAGGTAGGTAAACATGATTGTGAAATACTGTAATTTTATATCATGTCCAGGTAGATTTTTCCATTCCATTGCATAACACTTCCGGCTGACAGATGTTATTGAGTAACATATCGGACAAACAGGTGATCAAAACACTATGATGTTACACGTGTTATGGTGTGTTTATCAGTGTGTGGGTAGATGATTAACAGAGCCTGTACTCAGTCTTACTAAGCAAACAGAATAGAACAGTCTAAGTGAACACACACCTGGGTCCAACCAATTACCACGATTGGTAGTGGTAATGTGTATCAAGAACATTACATAGCATATAACATCCATAGCGTTACATAAATATGACAGTATGTATAAAAATAATTACATTTGATTATTTTCATGGCACAACATGGAACTAGGGATGGGCGATATGGCCAAAATCTTCTATCACGGTATATGTAATTTTATATCACAGTAACTATATATATAAATAACGATACAGTAATTGTTCTGTAAATTGAACTAAGAAATGGCTTAAAATAACCATAACTCTCGTCATCTGTGTTTTCTTGTCACTCTCTTCTACTGCGGCGGTTGTAAAACCAACTTAGAGGTGCATTACTGCCACCAACTGTCGCTCTCACGTCACGTGAGAATGTGCCAAGTAGTCCTGCTGCCCAAATCATGTTACCTTGCGAGGCAGCTGGATTCGCGAGATCACGCAAGAATCTAGTCCTGATTTGTTACATAGCCTGAATATACAGCAGAGACACTAAGGAACAGCTCCCGCGGTGGAAACGGTATTACTAAATCTCTACTGGTGGACACATTTGTGCAGAAGCAACATTCTGGACGACTTCAAACAATCATTGTAGTATTGATTCATTTTCAATGAAAAGGCCAATATTGGCTGTACATGTGAGTAGATAGTTCAAGGCAGCAACTGTGTGTGTGATTACCTGCTTCAGTGCCAGGTTGCCTATGATTAGATTCCACTTCTCAATGGGAGAATCCATCTTGCCTACATTCACCTGTGTTGGGAGATAGGACAGAATAAAGAAAAAGCAAAAAGAAAAGTAACATTCTATGAGGTTTCCATGACTGCCTATAACTATGCCAGAGCCTCTTTGTGAACTGAAAGGTTCTGACCCTCACAACTTCCAAACTCCACAGCCCCAGTTTGTAAGGAAGACTGAAATGTCTCCAAGCTCAAGCAGAGAAAACCCTGTGTTTTCACAGGCTGGGTAGCCACCTACAATCATTGTAAATGAATTAATCATATTTAATATTTGATGATCCTCATCTGATTTGACCATCATAGTAGACCAATTGTATTAACTGGTTTTATTTTGTAGCAAATATTTTCATTTGAGGAGTTGGAAACAGTACATGTTTTCTATGTTTGCTTCAAAAATTACTCAAAAGATTAACTGATTATCAACATTTTTGCCAAGTCATTTTCTTCGACTAATCCATTAAAGGAGCAACAGTTTTATACATGATTAGTAGGCTGTGAAAACAGTTATAATGTCTTCTGTGGCTCTCAGGTTTGAGAAAATGACTCGCTTGGAAAAGTCCTATAACATGTCTTATTAATGCATAACTCCCCACACTGTGAATCACTGTGTGTTTCATAGCTGAGCCTGAGCAGAACAACAGTAACAAGAAGACCAATAGTTTTTTGGGAAACTACCGAGGATTATCAGCTCACACTGAGCTCCACTGTCCGTGTTGACACAGCACTGTGAATGTGGCGTCTGTATGCGGGGTGCCGGAGGCCAACAGGAAGAGCCAAAAGCCAAACAAAGAGAGAATTCTGCTCTGTCACTTCTTTGGCTTCTTCTAGTTTGAGTTTGAGTAGTGGAGACAAATCCAGAGACGTGGATACACTCACAGGTTCTGCTGACTATGTGCTTCATGCACCTATGTACAGGATTCTGAATACACAGGTTCGTGGAGAGTATGACACAGTTTTATGGGATATCACATGCTGCAAATATATGCACTTTCGGTTCACTGACAGGCTAAACTGGTCCCTCCTCACTGCTCTTGCCTTTTTTTTTTTTTTTTTTTTTTTACAGCTTTTGCTCTGAGAGGTTGAAGTGGAGCAATAAATTTGCCATCTGACTGTTCAGCCATCCTGGTTGCAGCAGCCCATCTGACCTCCATCTACAGGAAATCACCCCTCACTCTGTTACAACAGCAAATTCCTTGACTAATTCCTAATCAAAGCTCTTACACCAAAATCCATTCAAAACGCTCCAAAACAGTTCTTACATGATACTTTCCAAAGTAACTATAAGTTGAAATTAGAAGTGGACATCGAAAGCGGAGACAGCTGCACTGACAAATAAGGTCAGTATTCCACTGGAGACTATGAGCATGTTCTGTTTCCTTCTCCATTTCACCTGACAAGAGTACAGGACGTTCGAGCTGTAATTACAGGTTGGAACAGCTGTACAGTACGTCACAGAGATGACCAATAACAACTATACACAGAAAGAGGCTTAGTCTGTGGAGATGAGACACCACCACAAAAAAAATGATGTAACTCCATACAAACAAACACACAATGACATCACATGTCTAGTGTACCACCCACAGAAGCAAAGCCGCACATGTCGTGAGGCAGGCTGGAAACTTTTCAAGCCAACTTTACAACATAAAAAACTAAGTAGCTTTATGTCGACTTGGCTGTGGCGTCAAAACATTACCAAACAGTAGTTGAGTCCATGTGGAGTGACGCTGGACTCCAGCCATCTAATTACAACAAGAACACGTTGGGAAAATTAAACATATCATCTACAGGAAGAAAAATGGACGGCCCCTCGTCAGGAATTGTTGTCTGTGTGGCTCTTTCAAAGCAGCTGGAGCCGGCTAAACTGCATTATGAGAATATATGGAGTGTCAGTTCTTCAGTTATGCAAGCTGATGCTACAAATGCATTCATTTATTTCCATTTACTGCCTAAACTCTTTAGGGACAAAAGCTAAATCCATTCCAACTGAGCATAAAAACTTGAGGTAGTTTGTATCTTCATACGGTACATAAACTTCTTCCCTGGTAATGTGTCATTCTAACTGTGTTCAGAGAGAGTCGGTGCATGTGTGTGTGTGTGTGTGTGCATGTGCGTGTGTGCGCATTTGTCTCACCGCTGTAGACAGCCTTGAGGCCAGAGTCATCTCCAGGTTACCCTTGAGGCCGAGCAGAGCAGGAACCAGGATGAAGATCTCTGTGATGTACTGGAACGCCTCCCAGTGCTGTGAGTGACACAAGGAAGTAATTCTACAAACATGAAAACATTTCTGACCTTCTAATTACTCCACTTTCACTCAGCCTCTTTTGACATTCAAATTAAAATGCTACGCTATCATTTAGATAAGGCTACATTAGGAAATCCTTAATTTGCATATGCACCTGTGAAACTGTGGACTAAATCCAACAGCGTCAACACACAAATTTGTCACGCTTGCCAAGAATCCTGGCAGAATTTCAATAAAAAGTGTTTAAAACTGTAATATGTTCTAAAGACATGTTATGAGCATGGATTACTGCTCACTACCATCGTGTTTGCTGGCTGGAACAAGAAGATTCTTAAGTTAACGGCCGGACACATCCGTCAATCAAGACAAAAACATCCCCCAAACTAACTGTTTTAAACCTAAATGTCCTCCAAAACAAGGAGAAAATATTTTGACATTCTTTTGCCAATTCAAGCAGGTGGCATGATACACATTTCTGCTGCCAGTTTCCACACTATTGATTGATTAACAGTTGGTGGTTGTATCATGCAAAGGCAGTAAAGAGGAAGACCACAAGTAAGCAACCGTGAATGTTAACAAAGCATGACTGAAAATAATATAAAAATCTGCTTTGCAAATGTGTTATGAGAAAGGAAATGCATTCAATGTGTTTGTTAAGGAGACACACAATGCCTTTCAGTGAGAAACACTTAATGTAAACAGAACTTTTGTTTACAAGAAAACACCACAGGGCACCTTTAACAGTGAAAGTCTTTTAGAGCCAGTAGCTTGTGGCCGCCTGTACTTTAAGGAAAAATTCCAGTTTACAACTTGAGTCTCATTTTTGTAGCATTGATCATTATCATTGATAATAACATTGAGGGTGCTTCTTGGTGGACTAGGGCTTTGGACTTAGGACTATGGAGTAGTGTTTTAATGAGTGCCTCCCCATTTTGTTTATCCAATGCATGCGCACCAGGATGCACGCACACACATTGGTGACGTGATACACAGTCATACCAATGTTTTCACACTATTCCGCTCATCTATAGGCAGCAGTAATGCGGCAACTTACGCTAGCTAGCTAGCTAGAAGAAGAGGAAGACAGCTAACTAGTGAACATGGATGTAAACAACATAGGATTCAAACTCTTAAGAAAAATCAGTGCAAATACCCAAATAAGACCCAAGATTTAATAAACTGGAATTAGCCTTTAATGCCACCCTGTCTTGAGCTCTCAACTATGCTGGTTGTTGTTTGAATAATAGTTGTATTGTAGCTCAGCTTACCTGCACAATATCCAGCACCATTCCAGCTGATACAGTTCCAAATCCAGCTAGCAGGAAAGGCACCAAGATCTGCAGCGCCATGGCCAGCGGTGACTCCTTGGGCATATTCTGCACAGCAGATCCCAGGCCTTCCTCCTCATCCTCTTCCTCCTCTGCATCTGCCTCTTCCCCGGAGAGCCTCCTCTCAGCCAGCATGGGCTCTGTTTCGGAGTAGCCTCCATCTCCACAGTCAGATAAAGTAACAGAGGACCGAGAGGCCCGGTCCAGGAGCCGTCGGCCTTCTATGTGTGATGTCTCTTGTCTGTAGCCATTCTGAAGTGAGCCGGCCTCGGGTTTAGCTCCGAGGTCCACCATGGCTAGCCGCTCCTCCTGTAGTTTGGTATAACCGGTGGGGACCATGGTGTGGAACAGAGAGGCGATCCGCCCAGAGGAAACAGGTTTCAGGGAGAGAGCACTCCACGCACTACCTGCTCCACTCATACGCACTGTCAGGCTAGAGCCCAGGGACTCTCCTATAGCTCCTCCCAGACTCTGGATACTCATGATGTGGTCTAGGGCTGCAGTGTCTCATCTCCTGTCGTGCAGTCTTAAGAGCGGTGTAAAAATGATACACAGTAAAACTGGTTTACACTGGCTCAGGTGCACCTTCCTTTTTTGAAATTGGCTTCAGGGACTCACCAGCTTGAGGAAAATACACACAAGGAAAGACAACAGAGGAGAGAATAGCTTGGATAACAGGAAAACAGCCTGAAGCAATATTTAAGATGATATTACACTGAGGTGGAACAGCCAAGTCTCTTCTTATTAAGAGGAACAAAGCCTCCTTAATCAGAAACCACAGAACCAAGAAGTTTAAATCTAAAGTGCCAACATCATTACAGTGGCTACAGGCTTTTCGTATGCTGAAGATATTGTCGTTGTTCCCAGTCACTGGGAAAGTCTTGCTCATGATCACAATTCAATGCTGGATATTGTCAGCATCCTCAGTCCATAAGCACACTAACTGTCCACATCTCACAGTGCTGTTAGCCAAAATGCATTTCTCTGGATTCTGTAAAGGTGGAGAGTCAGGTACTATTAATCGCAAAATCTGAAGAAAAAGGAATGTAGCATTAGTTAGGTTTTAGTTGGAAAGATAATGCTACATCACCATCAGTACCTCAACAAATTTAAAGTGGAGGGACAAAAATATTTAGGTTTAGAAAATCCAGAGTGGACTGCACATCATCATGAATTGTTAGTATCTAGTTAACAGAGAGCACAGGCGAATGTAGAAAACATGCCTTTCTAAAAAGAAAAACTGCATTTTGTCTATACCGGTGTTGTTTGAGTTAGGATGTAGTTTGCCCACCTTTTTATCTGCACTTCATTATTGTTCAGGCCTTTCTTATGTCTCTCTGTCTGTCTTAGTCTCAGTTCATATCGTTTCGTTTTAACGCCTTCCTGCGGCACAAGCTAATGTTTACGGATAACCTAAACCTTGCTAAACACGAAACTATTGGATTGTGTGGCTATTTGTTTATGTTAGCTAACACTGTGCTATGTTAGCTAGCTAGCAATGTAGATATCAAAACAGCAGGGAGCACGGCTCCCTGCTTTCTTATATTCGTCAACCAGGAGAATACAGTGGCCAGCGTTAGCTAGTAGAAAATAGCAAACTACTTATTCTAGTCGTCGCCGTATTTAATTGATTTTCCATAAGGTACCTTTCTGCTGCGGTGACATTTCATCCAGGAGATGCGAGTCTTCTTCCTTGACAGTCAGCCAGGCAGAGAGCAGCGTCAGAGAAATAAGTGCCACCGAAGCTCGTCTGTATCAGAAAGACGAACCACTCGGTGTGAAAATAGTGTGTGTATAATAGTTAGTAGAATAGTTATCAACGTTTTAAATAGGCCCAGGGGGGTTGCCTTGATTCAAAGCAAGGACGTAAATTAATTTGACTGTATCATACTTGAAAGAAACCTTCAAACAAAAAAATACAGCGTGTGCATAGATGGGAAGATGTATCCCTCAGAAGTTATCGCGTCTTTTATCATTCCTGATTTTATTACATTTAATGTCTTTGCGAGAATATTGTAGAAATGCCGATGATGTTTGTATTATGCTGTAACTACGCTCAAATGCGCTCTCGGTTTTCAACAGACAAAGATAAATTAATGATGTACAAGATTTTGTCTGTTTCGGTTTCGCGGTATCAAAAGCAAGTGAGAGTGAGATCTCTCACTACCTTACATTCTTTCTGTTCAGAGCAAAAAAAGTGCCACATATATATTCCGAGTACACCTTGCTTTAGTAGTCCTTTAGAGTGCAATTCCTTTATCATAAAGCTTATATCGGTTCATTACATTTTCCGATAAGTTCAGTCAAAGGGTTTTTTTTAAATGTTTAAATGGATTATTGTTTATTAGCGTTTATATTCGTTGTATAAGTACGGTCGGTGTCATTATTCCAGCCAACGTCACGGACTCGCCAGTGCTTCCCGGCCAGTAGAGGGCGCTACATAAATCATAGCATCAATATTTCCCACCTTCCACCCGGATGTTGTTCTCACTTGTAACACACATGTCGATGAAAACTTGTTCGTGTCGCCTCTAAAAATGGAATTAAACATCAAGAAAACGAGTTCACAGGCTTTGCTGTCATGTGGCAACGGAGGAGGTTTGAATGCTTTTATTCGCAGTTAAAGTGTTGGGGGGAAAAAAATGCTGAGAATAAGAATGTTATAAGCCTGTGTTTAGCTGCGATACTAGAGCTCCTCTAAGTTCTTTTAGTAATTCAGTGAATACGGCTATGACTATTTGTTCTTCCAGGAACTTCTCTGTGTCCATATGGGTTTCTTCATAACATTAGTAAGGTGTTTTGAAGGTTTTCTACATCCTGGAGGGTTCCTAGATGAACCACTAAATTTTCCTATCTATCTATCTATCTATCTATCTTTCTTCCATTAAGCGTTTCTTCTTATATTATTCTCAGGGAAAATTTTGCCATTTGAATATTTGTTTTTAATAAACAACTTATTCTGATTGATGTTATGGCTTATAAAATGTGTTGATATAATTCATAACAACGTCCCTTACAGTCCAGTGTGATTAATGTTAAATAAATAAATAGATCTTTTAGTTAGACATAGGGCATGGGGATATGGGTAAAATCTTCAAAACAGTTTTTAATGACAGCTTGCTCATAATGATTCATTTGTACAGCAAAAATGTGTAGAATTATAACACGACATCAAAACATCATAACATGATTTAGCTGAAATTCAATTAACAATATTGAATGAATCACCCAGCTCTGATTAGACAGGGTGCAGCTGCAGAGTTCACATTATTTAGCTTTTAAAGGAAAATGTCACTCCTTTATAGTCCACATTAGTATGCTCAACATTAGCACAGATGTGGAAAAACTGCTACATGGTTGGAAAACTTGATAATAAGGACCATTAAATGTTATCAATGTCACTTTATTGTGACTTTGTGCAGTCTTTCTCAACACTTTGGACCAAATTTTGCATCTTGATCTTATCCTTTTCACTACAGGGAAACTATTCTAACTCGTGTGAGCTTGTTTGTTGTGCTGCTAGGTCTCAGTGAGAAGCTTCTCCTCAAGCCAAAGGCTGGCAGATCCCTGCAGACAGAGAGAGTCCCGAGAAGCAGCGGTGAGACCAAACATCACTTTCCTGCATTCTGTCTTGCTATAAGTTACTATTTAGGTATTACTTTACAGTAGTTACTTGTTGTAAAACTAAGAACAAACACCATTTGAGCCAGAGGTAGGATGATGTGTGTTTTTGTTTTGCGTCAGTTTTGGAGCGGCTGCAGAGCTTCCTGCCTCAGATGGCCGAGGCCAACGAGAAGCTGAAGCAGCAGATGGAGGAAGCTCCTGCTGGATGCTTTGACATAGAGAGCGTGGAGGAGGCAGAGAGGGTCATAGAGATGGTAAGTGTCAGTCTGCTGGTAAATTGGATCTTTCCTGCCTCCCTCTGGCGAACTACAAAACTCCAAACGTACATTGAAACATTTAAGAAGGCTCCTTTTAGTTGTACGATTTGATTGAGTGATGTGATTTCTTCCTCTTGTCCTCAGGATGTAGCGCTGGTGGATCTGAGCGGATCAGACAGCGACTCCGAGGATGAAGAGGAGACTTCGGACTCTGAGGAGGAATCAGACTCTGGAGAGGAGAGCGGGGTCACAGAGCAGAACCTCAAATTACCTGGAGACAAAAGCAAGACGAAGAAAGCCAACATCCAGGTTGTCGATCAACAGGGAGAGTAGAAAAGTTGTCCACACAGACTTTTGGCTGCATATTGAGTTTCTTTGCCCTCTGTGGGTAACACTGACCAATGACAAAACCTCTGCCTCAGGCGTGAAGGGAGTTTAACCTACTTCACAGACTCAAGAAGCTCCTGTGTGGAGAGTGGCAGATCTTCCTCACGCCCATGAGAACAACAGTAAATATTATTGTGCACACTTAGAGGTCAAAGTCGCAAAAGTGCCTTTGGAGCCCGAACACGTACCTCATCCAGTCCGGCCAACCATCTGACCGTGTGACTTCTCATTGTACCGGATGTGTTTAGGTGTGACACTGTGGATAACTTTTTTTTTTTTGGGGGGGGGGGTCTGTTTTCATGAGCTTGTACATATTCATACGTCAATTTAGGCTACAAGCTACTTGTGCTTTCATGAGGCACATTTGTGATTTTTTTTAGTATAAGATGGGTTCCCAGAAAAGAAGTGGGATTAGGTATATGGCAATGAAAATAAAGCCTCTGCACACACACCGCTACATCCAAATGTATTCATTCAGGCTAACTTATTAGCTATCTGAAATAATCCTGTTAATTCCTTGTCATAATTAAATACAGTGACCTGGTTCAGTTGGACTGAATAGTCAAAGTTTTAGTTGAACTTAATTTGCTCATAGTGTTGGTTCTTTTTTAAGTGAACTGATTTTGTTATATAGCCCATTTTATAGGTGTTTAAATCATTTTTATGAAAAATAAATTGTAATAATCAAACCAAGAGGATGCGCCCTAATGACTTTGGTGATCCCATGACTTTTTGACAAGCGCCACCATGAGGTTAACATTTCTGTTTTTATCAGGGAAATATCTTAACAACTACTGGATAGAGAGAGAGAGGCGGTCTGATCCCAACTCTGTTTTATATTTAGAGGACTCTGATCCTCTAAATATAAAACACCCTGAACAAAAACGTCGGGGTTGGAGTAGGAGTAGGGATCAGCGTGAGGTCGGGGTCAGGTATTGGGGTGGAGGTGTTGTTAGGATTAGGTGTGGAGGTGGGGATGTGGTTGGGTTTAGGCACTGTGAAAGAGAGTGGTTAAGGTTAGTGTAATGGGTGGGGGATAGGTTAACCGGAGGGGCAGGCCATGGAGCCACTCAGCCCACCAGGTCCCAGAGGTACAGGCCAGCAGACAGAGGAGGGCCCCCTACTGGGTAAATATAAATAGGTAAAAATAAAAATTTAAAAAATGAATAAAAGTATAAAACATATGTAAATAGAATATAAAAATAAAATATAAAAATGATCAGAGTTTGACAGACCAGACATCTCCCATTATCAGTAAAAGGGAATAATATATAAATATATATTTATAGAGAGAGAAGTAAATCAAAAATATGTTAACTTAAAGGGTTGTTGGTAATAAGTGCTATGATAACGGCATTAAAACATGCAAAAAGTAAAAATCAAAGCCATTTCTAAAAAGGAAGGACCTAAAAAGAGAATTTTCAATAGGCCTAAAAGCTGTAATTGTGTTTTTGGAAAAATCAGATTAATATATATATATATATATATATATATATATACAAAGATGAACATAAAATACCAGCAGTGGTGAATGTCTGTATCTGCAAGACAACAATAAATTAATAAAAAATAAAAAGTATTCTTTCATTTCATTTTGCAGGTTTCCAGACAGTTAGTCCAGCTCGTCACAATGTGAATAAAGAGCATGCAGACACAGTGACGGTTATTTATGGCCATCTAGTGGTTGAATAAGATTTAACTCATTTACCTCCAACTTAACAGCACTCTGACTATTATTCTACCTCTGATAGTAAATGTTGACAAAAGAGATGCACAACCATTAACTAGATTTAATGAGGAGGGTTTATTGAAGTGCAGATTAAATGCAGATGTGTGGACAATTTAGAGTTTCCAGTTGAGCTACAGCCGGGGAAAACCCACATGAACACAGTGGCTATTTTCAGATGTACCGGAGTTGTTTGACAAAGTAGAGCTGAGCCATCAATCTAGCCTGTACTTCATCTAACGCCAAAGAGAGGGTGTGCAAAACACCAACAAATGCATAGACACAACTGGGTTAATTGCAGAAAAACTAGTCCATGCATTTTTTACTTGTAGGCTGGATTATTCCAATTCCCCTATTATACCTCGCCACTGTCACCTAGTTCTGCTCATGGTGGGAATTGTTGGGTCTCTGTAAATAATATTATAAAAAGAGTACAGTCTGGACCTGCCCTGAGATAACTTCTGTTATGATTTGGCGCTATATAAATAAAACTGAATTCCAGTAGCTGCTGATTTGGCAACCCTTTTCTACTCTATTCTCAGACAGTTTATCATAACTTTTTCATGACTTGGAACGTAGTGAAGTACAATACTAAAATAATAAAATTTTAAAAAAATAGTCAACAAAGTACAAACTCACAAAAAACAACTTTATTACATTAACAAGACTTCATGTAATTCGTTACCTACGACACTATGGTTCCACACTTAGGTCCCATGATGTCACCTGAGCCAGTTCCATTCACTGATGAAGACCTTGAGGTGAATGCTCCAAAGAAACTAGTACGTAGACCTTGAGTTGAGATTATTTGGTTGTATATACCTATTTACAGTTTTGAAAAAAATGAAACAAGAAAGTCACACAGTGTTTCTAGATACTTTATTCATTCTTTAACTGTTGTATTGCAAGCTGTGAACAAAATTTTTTAATTATTTCCTAATGTAAAGAACTACAGAAAGAACAAATACAGGAAGTGACCTAAAGGCCACAGTACATTATTTGTCCACAATAAGATGCCAATCCGTCCCAGTATGCTCTGTCACTGCTGACAGGGGCACTTGCATAGGCAATGTCATTCAATCAACCCCTCAGTATCAAAGCACTTCAAAAATATACTGTAATAAAATATTTTAAGTTAGAATATCAAAGGTTCTAAAATTATATATATATGTGCGTGTGTGTGTGTTTACAGCACTTCATCCATGTTTAAATTAGCAGACCAAATGCTACTACCCAGACCCAGGAAATGAAAGGGGAGTTAAGGGGAAAGTATGATATTTGACAACATGGGTGCTACATTTTTGTCCATGTCCATGGTTGGTCATGAGAACATTTTATTCCTCTCTGTTGGAGACAGTTGGGGAATGCAGATTCCAGCAAGAACGTTAATTGGGGCAACAAGCACAAGCCTCCTACAGCCTTTTAAAAACGTCAACTTACAGAAATCACCTCGAGCACTTGTCTTTGAATCTTACCGAGTGTAAACGCAGAGAGTAGTTTCTTGGAACTCCCTGTAGCTACTGTGGTAAACTGCAGGAAATATCACGTCCTCTTCCTGCTCCCCTTTTCCCAAACCCCTACAAATACAATGTTTTCATGACCAATAGTCAGAACAGAGAAAAATCTGAGAATAACACTCAACAAATACTTAAGTTCCCTTCAAGGCAATCAGCTGATGCAGTGTGTTTTGCACTTTTGACTGTAGCTACAAAATGGCTGTTTTGGAAGCGTGCACTTTCCCTAGTGATAGATTACAGTTATGTTATCAGACAGTATTTCTCTGGTCCGTGTCTGAGGCCTGAGCACCTTCCTACCTAGCACCACCTACTCTATCTTTACATTGTGAATCAGAAACACAGACCTCCTAACTAGTTTATATATGTGAACTGGTGGACTCCCTACACAGGCACAGCCATCAGTCCACTGTGGTTCCTGAGTCTTTCTTTCAGAGCTCTGTCTTCCCATCACTCACTGAGCTGCTGGCAGCTCCACCCTCAACCGCAGGGCTGGAGGTGGAGGACGCCGCGTCTTTGGGCTGGAAAGCCAATGAGGCAGAGTTAATGCAGTAGCGTTTTCCTGTGGGTCTTGGTCCATCATCAAACAGGTGTCCCAGATGAGCGCCGCACTGAAACACAAAAGGGAAAGATTGATATGCAGCTTTTTGGCATTTTAGTACATGTTCTACATCAGCACAGCAGACAGTGCAAGACTGGTGACACCAGAGCAGTTGAAGGCACTGAGTGTACAACTTGTAATTCATTACATCCATCAGTTCTACATATATATATAGTGGCTTTAAGTAAAAGCAACAAAACAATCAATAAAACATAGACTTTAAAACAATATGAGATGTGACATCACTCGTCACCTAGGTTTTGCGTTTGAGTTCGAAAGTATCAGGAATGTGCACTTGCATGTTGCATGTATTTGATTGGCAACACAATGCATTGTGGCAAAGGTCAAGTCAGATTCAGGTTTCTGCCGGTTTATTACCCTGCCTTTTATGTATTTATAAGCCGTCTGCATCGGCATGTTTTGCACACAGGGCTAATGTTGGTCTGAACACGACATTTGCCTTGTACACTGGCGACCTGTCACCATCTCTTGCCAAATGTGTGTTGTGATGGGTGAGAATAGTTTTATAGTATATTTTATAAAAGTGGAATATAGCACTGGGAACAGGAGACAGACTTTTTACTGGATCCTGAAAATCCCCATTTGGTGAAATATGATACTGTGACACCTGTCAGTCAAACAAACACATCATGAAATATGATTCCTGTAAGCATTCAAATGGAACAATGATTCTCAAAACTGCACGCAGGAGAAGTACAACTAAAAAATGACTATTTCCAAAACATTTAGCAGTAACAGGGTTAAACTATCTGATCATCTGGTATGGTTTATTTTAATAAATTCTTTCATTATTTCTGTTTCTATTTTTGCTTATTTATTGTATGTCAATCTTTTGTTATTTTTCATTTGTCTGTGAAACACTGCACTGGTGACAGAGAAAACAACAGATGCTGTTAGGGTGTAATGCAGTGTTGTGTTGTGTACCTGGCTGCAGGTAGTCTCCACTCTGTGCATCCCATAGGAGAAATCATCTGACCGAGTGATGGACTCCTCCTTCACAAGGTCGAAGAAGGACGGCCAACCTGAACACATGGTGGTATCATGTTAAGAAGGTGTAAGCACACAGATGATAGAACAGGATTTAAAATCCTTCTCCTCACCTACAAAGCCCTTA
>LKNJ01002761.1:67035-90036 GCA_002120245.1 Maccullochella peelii | reverse complement strand
GGCCCGGAGGTCATATAGATAACATGATGTTTGGGAAACTTCATCCTTGAGTCTTACCAGAGACTTGTTTATGGCAGGGACCATGGCTGTGTCACACTTTAATTCTTTCTCAATGAAAGATGTAGAATTATTCATCATCAGGCTCCTTATCACACTACATCACACATGATGTCACAGCATCTCCACCCCCAGGGCCAGGTCATGTTTACCCCGTGCCTGACCTTTCTCAGGTTATGTCGTCATACTTTTCAACCCTGTGTTCACAGGCTTCACAATATCCCCATGCACACATATCCTTTCATCCCATTATCCCTTCCTCGACCCTTCCTTCAGCCGTACACAGCAATAGCCTGTACTCTTCCAAACAGTTCTCCGACAACCAACACAGCAACCCAAGAGCTGTGTTGGTTGTGATCCAAGGGGCCTAGCCACCACTGTCTAACCAAGTTGCCTCTTCTCAGCCTCCTCCTCCATTACCTTCTAGTCTATCCTTTTTCCAGGCATAGAAGTCATTCATCGCACTTCCCATATCTGCCACAACTTTCAGTTTGCTCTCACTGAACCAGACACTGTTGACACCTGTTAGATCGCCAGGATAGAAGCCATGTACAGCACTCTCCAGACCAGCTCTCCGTTTAAAGGGTCCGAGTCTATAGTTCTATGGGATCTTGCCCTATTAGAATTTCTAAAGACTATTTAAGCTGGTGTCGAGGAAACTTACCTAGCCTCTCACTGCCTACTTCCAAACGTCTACCCTACCGCCTCTGGTAACCACACTTGACTGACTAGCCTTTGTCAGTTTTAATCACCAGACACGCCCGTTAACGGCAGCTTTCCTCTTATAGGTCTGAGCACTTGGTAAGTTGCTAGGTTGGGTTTTAAGGGCTCGGAACTTAAGCCCCAAGCGTCTGTTTTATAATATTATAGTGGACAACAAAATTAAAATAACCTTTCAAAACCTTATAGTTGTTGAGCACCCAGTTACTTAATGTTTTACAATCAGGAGAAGCTTATATTAAAGTAACACTAGAACAATTTACTTTGCTTTATTTATTACATTCATTGCAGGAATAGTAGCAGGGTTATAGCAACAGCTTTTATAAATCAGAAAATCAATCAATTCAACAATAATAAAAATGATCACTTTCTCTCATCTAATTCTAAATCTAAATCTAACTTATCTGGTCTTTTGGGGGTAGGGAGGTTGAGCAAGGGCCCTTGCAAAACGTCCACCAGCCACGGAAAGAGTGTCTTCTTCGGAAATCTTGACTTAGTACAGAGTCCCAGAAGTCCTCGATTGTCCCTCTCTGTTGTTAGCAGGGAGAGCGTTGGTTTCCCTGCGCCAATTCTGGCCCAGCAACGGCCCGTTCTCTGAGTCAGTCTCTCTCGCTGTCCTCAGTCGATGTTGCTGGTCCGTCAGGCTCCTTAGGGGTGTTGGCTCAAGGACCAGTCTGATCAGAAACAGCCCGTTCTCTGAGTCTCCTTGCATTCCTCAGTAGATGCTGCTGATCTGTCAGGGTCCTTGTGTGCCGGCTGAGTACAGGCTTCAGTGCCCAGATGTTGTCCAGCTGTCTGTCCCGTCCGCTCTGAGCTCTTCTCCTCAGAACTCTGTCTTTTATTTTGTCTTATGCAGTTGTCACATCTTCTGATGCACACTTCAGCCAATGATAGATCATTCAGTTGTCACATCTTCTGATGCACACTTCAGCCAATGGTAGATTGTTTAGTTACAGAAAAACAATCTTTTGCTGATTCATGCCTCTTTCAACACTCCGGGTATTTTTCCAATCCCCCCTCCTTGCACCCTTCTGTCTTGAAGTCACTTAACTAGATGTCATTCTGACCAGGTCATGTCATACTGGCCTTGATTACACAAGCTAATGTCAACACTTTGTATTGCAACATAACTCAGTGCATTCCGTATTACAGACAAGATCTCAGATACTTCTCTTAACACTTCATTTTACCAGATACATTGAATCTTTTAATTTACTTCTCTTTATCTTTATTGATTACAGTTACATTTCATAGTAAAAACAATCACTTATCTTAATTTAACGATATGTTGTGTTCAAGTGTCCTGATTTGTGCAGCTTTAAAGTCCTGATTTTGTTGATTATTCAAGGCAAAGTTCTGGGGTCTCAGTCCTACTTGACACACCCTATTGGCTAAAGAGGGGTTCATCATAGGCCCAAAATCCTCCCTTCCCAGTTTTCCGGATCAGCCCAATAAGCTTTGTCACTTGGAAGTACGCCGGCAAAAAGAGAGCTCACACATTTCAAGCATCAACAGCATCATTCCTAGTCCAGATTTCTCCATGCAATATGCAACCATCGTCCATGCCATTGTTGTGGTAAACCACATGTATAGAATGCTGTTATTATAACGTAATAACTAATAGTCAATATATTAAAGTATATCACTTAAAGTTTTACTTATTTACTAACTTACTTACTTGTATCCATATCAAATGTTAAGTGAGGCATGAAGAGACACACAGACGCAGTGTGTGTAACCGGGGGGGGTTAAAGGCTCCTGCAGGTGTGGGAAATCAAAACTTATATCATTAGGGAAATTCCAAGCCATGACTAATGTTGTTCCACTGCTTAGACCTCACTAACGCTAGTATATCATTGGAGAAATTCCCAGCTGAGCTATACGCGGCCTCGCTGATGCTACAGCTCTGATAGTAGTAGTAGTGATATGGTAATGGTAATGTGCAAAACCAGTGTAACGGGGGTCAATCTACTCTTGATCTTGACTAGAGTTAATATCACCCCTGTTAAATCTCTTTATTTCACTGATGGTCAACAGTCTCTGCATTGTGTTTAATGATGGTGGTGGACTAATGGCTTGTTTCTAAATTAAAATCCCAATTTCAACTCCAGTTTTTTCACCAGTGAATGTGAGGCTTAAATGAGAGGGAATCATCAATTATAATTCCAAGATACTTAGATACAGACTCAGTCTCACAATCTGAAAAGTGATAGATGGACCGCTTTTTGCATTAGAAAATATCATGAGTTTTGTTTTGTCACCATTCAAAACAAGTTTTAAATTACACAAGGTATGTTGTACAATATTAAAAGCAAGTTGTAGCTGACAAAGAGCCTGGTTAGGTGTAGATGCAGAGCAGTATATCATATTATCATATGCATAAAAGTGGAAATTTGGGTTGGAAACATTTTGATTAATTTGTGGTGGAGTGCAGAGGATGAGGTGGAGTTGAGGAGTCTCACAGCCTGAGGAAAGAAGCTGCTCTGTGAAGCTGTAGTCTGGTGGTATGGCGGCTACTTCTGTATCACTTGCCAGATGGCAACAGGGTAAAGATGTGACTTGGGTGAGTATTGTCTTTTAGTATCCTTTGGGTTCTGTGCAGACACCTCACCTCACCAATATCACTGATGCTCGGCAGATGGGTACCAATGATGTTCTGGGTGGTTTTAATCATCCGCTGCAGAGCGCTCCTGTCCTGGGCCATGCACAGTACAGTCTCATTGTTTGAAATCCAGCCGATGATGGTAGTATCATCTGCAAACTTTACAGTTCTCTCCATGTTGGGGATTGCAGTCGTGGGTGTATAGTATGAACAGGAGGGGGCTGAGCACACAGCCCTGGGGAGAGGTGTGACCGCCAATCCGAACTGTCTGGGGTCAGGAAGTCCAATATCCAGTTGCAGAGTGTAGTACTAGATCCCAGAGATCTAAGTTTGTCAATCAGTTTCATGCAAGTGATTGTGTTGAATGCTGAGCTATCATACCTTTTTCAGGTACTGTCTGGGGCCCGCAACTGGCTTGGGTGGCTCTACTCCAGAGATGGATGCCCCACACTGAGTCTCCTCTCCCCGCCCTTCAATACATCCATCCCAGACTGGCCTAAATGGACAGCTTCCTCCCCCATGTTCATCCCCTTCCTCACATCCATTCATGCACCCTCAACATCCTATACTTCCTCATTTCATTAAACCTTTAAAATCAAACTGTTGTGGCGTGGTCCTTGCTGGGGAATCCTGTATTGTTGTTTTTAGCCATGCTAGCAGTGTGGTTCAAGGGATGGCAATGTCTGTCTGTCAGTTGGTCGGTACCCTATTACCCAACTAGAGCGCTGTACTCCCAGAACGCAGGGTTCTTGCTTGGGGCAACAGTGGCTCAGGAGGTAGAGCGGGTCGTCCATTGATCCCTGTCTCCTGTCGAAGTGTCCTTGGGCAAGGAATTGAACCCTAAGTTGCTCCCACATATAGCATGCTAATGTGAGCGTTTAGCTCTCAAGTACATCCTCACAGAGCCGCTAGCATGGCTGTAAGCTCTTAGGGCTCTATTTTCCTGAAACAGGTTGTAATCACAAGCAATCTCAGGCTCAATTTACACAACTGAGCGTGACCAGAGTATTTCTGTGATTTTAGTGACCACAGGCATTGATGCAAACCAGCCACAACCAGGCGCAGGTGGGTGCAGCATGGAAGATAAGCTGAATACATAATTAATAGGAGGCATACAGAATGAACAGGTGGAGTTGGGGCGAGCTTTAGTCATGACCAATCACATGAGCTCCTCTCATCCCTTTAAAAGCAGCAACAGGTGAGGGAGTGAAGCTGAGGTCTTCACCTCCATGAAACACTTGAAGTTCCCAAATAATAAAAATTCACAACATCCCAAATAAGCTGTTAATGGTAGAATGAACAGACAGGTGAGGTATACTGGTGCTGCAGGAGGCTCGGCGGAGACAGAGACGGCTGACTGATGATCTGGCTGGGCGCTGGCAGACACAGCTGATTGATGATCTGGGTTTGGCGGCTGATTGGAGATATGAGAGATCTGGTGGAGGCTCTGTGGCACTGGGCAGCAAAGAAAGCCAATGGCATTGGGAGCCGTGGGGACCACGCCTTCTCCTCGGGCCTTCACGGGGGGTACAGGAAATCCAGGATCAAAGCATGCAGGTGGAATGCTAGCCGGCTCAGAGAAGGCAGGCCAGAGGCTAAGGATCCCATGGCTAGCCAACTGAGAGGGACTTCCTGGCTCTTCATTTAGAAAAAGTTCCTTGGTCACTCTAAACTCATGCCAAGAAAATGGCAGGCAGGGGTGGTGACTGTCTGGTGAGTCCCTTCTTGGTTAAATTGCACTGTCACAGCTGGTAAACAGGTCAGGAACAGGCAACAGAAAAAAACACAGGAACAGGTAACAAGTAAGCAGATTCAGTTTTGAGTTGACAGTCTGGCAAGGATCAGGTGGAGAAGGGCTGGTAAAAATACTGTAGGGGTTTTGAGGGAAAGTGGAAACGGGAGCAGGCGGATGTGGGAGTCAGGTGACTGGGACAGTTGATAAAGTCTGAGGGCATCTGGTGGACAGGTAGAAAATGGCAATGACTGCAAAGCACCATAGAAATGTAGGGGCCTGGGGAAGTGGGAATGGTTGAACTGAGGGACTGAGAGGCAGAGGTTGTGACACTGTGAAGCAACTCTGATTTTGAAAAGTGTTATGTAAATTAAGTTTTACTTTCTTACTTACTTACTTTCCCATGACCAAAGTGCTTTTGTTGCCTAAGTGTTGCATAAGTCCTGTTCACTTTATGACCACCATTCACCCCAACCACTTCTCATGACTTCTGTTCAGCACAAGAATGCACCAAATACACGCCTATAAAACCATTATACAAGTGTTAATCCAAGGAGCAATTATGTTTCCTTCAAAATGTGTTTGGCAAAACAATTTAGTACTACACAAACAGCATTTGTAGAAGAGATAGGGTTGCATAATCCCTATCTCTGAAGATAGTGACTGAAGATCAAACTAAGTGTATAGACTTAACATTTAATATCAACAGATGGACAAACAGAAAGACAGAAAGAGGTAGGTGTATGAGAAAGAAATAAAGGATTGTCTGCGGGAAACGGAAATTGAATTCTCATGTTTTGATAAGGATTACAAGATATTATTTCACGTCAGGTGATGTGAATTGCCACTTTATCTTAATGCGGATAAATCAGGTTTTTCTTCATGATGTTGAAGGCCATATGTCTGCAGCACGGATAAAGCTTCTTTATCTTCATTCAGCTTGTCTCAAAGAGCTGTTAAAATTCATTCACATACCTCTAATATGACATGATCCGTAAAGCAGGAAGGCTACCAGATCCATGGTGAGTGCACACACACATATTAAACACGAGTGAGCGCACTGGACACAGGATGAGATCCATTTATGTAGGTTCAACTCAACATAAGCATTTCAGAATTGCTTCTACTAAATACAAAATGACTTATTTGTAGTAGCATTAATACTAACAACAATCTTGTTGGTCTTAATGACACATGTATATGCACATACTGCATGTACACAATAGTTTTGCTGTGTGGCTAGATTGATGGAAGAAAGTAAGACTTGCTGTGGAAGTTGTGATGCTAGCTTGTTGAAATATTAGTTTGGGTGACATAGTGGGGGTGAAGCTGGTTGGGAGGGGGAGGGGGGACTAGTTTAGATTAGATTCAACTTCATTGTCATTGATGAGTACAAATACTAAGACAATAAAACGCAATTTAGGGAGGTCAGTAGTAGATCTTCATGTGCAAAATTGGTGGCATTTCCCTTTAAGTTATTGACTTGCAGTCCCAAGTATCCCAAAGTCCATTGCATAAGATATACAGTACTTGTGTCCTCAAATTTTGTCAAAAGAAGGCGCATTTCTCCGCTGGAGCCTTTAAACTAGAACAATTCTTGAAATCTTGAAATTTGGTAACGAAACTGCTTACTCACGTTTCTATTCAGTCTAAGAGTTTAACACTATTTTAAACAAAAATGTACAGACAGAGAAATACCAACTGTGCACACTGACTTCTGATCCCATTGTCTTCTTCTGCTTCTACAGATGGAATGTAACAAAATCAATTGCTCAGACTCTCTGTCATCAATATTTGATATGCATTATGAGCTGCAGTGAGAAAAGGAAAAAGGAGAATGGGGTTGGCGAGACAAACAAATGACAGACAAAGAGGAGGAGGAGGAGGACGAGTGGCTGAATGGAGAACATAAAAGCAAAGCAACATGGAAATATAAAAAAGAGCTGGACTGATGGAAAGGAGGAGAAATTAATCTGAGAAGAGCTGTGATAGATGGTTTTCTCAGTACTTAATCAGTCAATCAGCAATGAAGCCAAACTCAGCTCATGAATAAATCACTTGATGCTGCTAATGTGTCAATATTCCTTCAGACGCTCCCATCCCGTGGCTGTGTTTTCACTTGCGTGGGAGAATTGACAGCTCTGTATGTCGTGCTTTTCAACCAGGAGAGGGTCTTAGCTGCGCAAAATTATATAAGATAAAGCCATTTCACAGTCATGCATGAATGATATTTCACACACACAAAATGGTGAAGAGAAGGCAAGGAGTGAGGGAAGGTGGTTTTTCCTCTGAAGTTTGAGGCTATTTTTGCCTGGGGAAATCTTAAGCTGTGGACCTCTTCAGCTCCAGTTACACTGAGGCCTTTAAAGGCAGAGGAGGGGAGATACAGAGGTGAAGAGACAGAGAGAGGAAGGGAGGGAGGAGGAACACAACACAGTAAACAAAAAGACCAAAAAAATAGCTCAGAATAAAATGAAGAGAAAACTGTGGATGGAAGTGGGAGGGAAATGTGTTTATTTCAGTCCTGTGATTACACTCAGTCATTCTGGAATACTTTCACAGTCATAATTATAGCCCTCGCACACATCTAATTATTAATTAGAAGGGTTGGATTAGTGTGGTGATAGTGCTGGGAGGTGATCATCAAAAGACGAACAGAGTAGAGCAGGGAGTCCAGGACCTCTCCTAACTCTCATGTAGTCCTTGTTTTTATATTTTATAGACTATATTGGATTGAAGATTACATTGAAAAGACAGAAATAAGCAGCTTTTTTCCCCACAAAAAATCTCTAGATGTAAAACATGACAGGTCAAACCGTACCATGTTTTTGAAGAAATGTTCCTCCTGAAAAAACATGCCCTCTGGTGTAATATAAAGGAGAGTTTTAATTTGAACCCATTTCACAGGCTCTTTCCCCCAACAAGTTCTCCAAACTAAACAAAAAAAACAAAACACATTGATATTGATTTGATTGCCTTTAGAAATGACACATATTAGCCTTTTCTGACTCCTCAATGGGCAGGACAGCATCATTTTTCAATGCTTTCCAAAACAGTTACAAAAATATGACTATGTTCTGATCTGCTACCACTATGGTTAAGGTTTAGTTAGGTTTCAACTTGAATAGGATTAGGAAATATCACAATCATGGTTAGAAAACACCAACACAGTTGTCCGGAAACAGGAAATTAACAGCAGTCTCCAGTGTCAAGGTCACACTACTTCTTCCTTGCTACTGACTGTCAACAATCAGAATTCACGCCTGCAAATACCCTTTGTCTGTTGAAGATAAACATCAGTTTCTTGAGAGGACAGGCTTGTTTTCTCAGTCCTTGACTCAAACAAAATGGCAGCCAATCATACTGTCCTGGAACCATTTCCCTTTCTGACAATCAGTTTTAGACCTGTGTGACATGCAAGTTCTATCACAGAGACATAAACCCAGGCTGTACCTGTGACATTAAGACCCCACTCAACTGAACCTAACTGGTACTGCCAAATTTGAGGTTGTTTTTTTTAAAACTTTATTTCCCTCTTTCCACTTGGAATTGCGTATCTACTTGCACCACATGACACGCATGGATGGAGATGATTGGCACAATCATAAATTACATTTGAAAATAATCAAACGGAACCTGATACAAGTCTGAAGCTTTACGTAACAAAACATCCCAAACCTGACGTACAAGCCCACGGGTCCAGACAAACATTGTGTTTCAAGTCTGTGTTAGGAACCATTAGGAGCGTTTCTCTTTCCATCTGGGTGGTGTCTGTCTGGTGGCTGTGTGTGTATGTTGCCTGTCAAGGATCTAGGTCAAGGGGCGTGGCTGTCGGTCTCTGCCAACCGCACACACCTGCGGCTCATCTCCCTTCATCAGATGGAGGGCTACTAATACCAGGAAGAGATGCTTGCTTGTTGCCAGATCGGTCTCCGATCTGCTGTCTGCCGCCCGCCGCCCGCTGCCCAACCACCCCCGGCTTTCCTTGCCTGTGTGCTCATTTCCATTAAAACCTCTTTTACCTGCCCCTACCTGGTTCAAGTGTTGTGTTTGGGTCCAGTCAACAACTCTCCTAAAACCTAACAGTCTGGTTGTAGATCCTGGGCTTGCCAAGTCATGTTGCTTGTGTTCAGTTAAAATTTGACATGAGTATAGGCTGTTAGGAATCATGGTATTTATTTGGTTTTGATTATGCTTAGTTTAGGTCTGATTTTATTTTGAAAGTCTTGTTTTATGTTTCCTGTGAACTCTTGTTTCTTCTGTGTTCCTGCCCTCTTGTCTCTACCCTTGATTATGTTCACCTGTGTCTTGTTACTCACCTGGCTATGTTTCCCTTGTTCGTCTCACCCTATTTATGCCTGTGTTTTCCTCTTGTGCTTTGTTGGGTCATTGTCTGACACTCTGTTAGTTCATGTCTGTTCTCATGCCTAGAAAGTTTAGTGTTTTGGTTTGGTTCTTTAAGTTCAATGTTTTCTGTTAACTCATGGATCACTGGTTACTGGACTTTTCCCACGCCATCTGCAAGAAACCTTCTTGTTCACTGTTCCGCAGACCACTCCAGGTTTTGTTTTTTGGACTCTCCTGTTTCATGCTCTTGTCTGCCTGCTTCAACCCAAAGTGAGATCAATAAACCTGTTACCATTTCCACTCTTACCTCTGAGTATGTCTGCATTTGGGTCCACCTCCTACCATCAAGAAACCCCGCATCCTAACATAGGCATCACCCAACCCCTCCCCCTCCACATAACCCTGACCACCACCACAGAAGAAATACAAAGCCTTCAAGGAGCTGAGATGTACATTTAACCTACTACAGAGCTGTTCTGTCTGGTTGTCCTCTATGACTGGTTAATTGAAAACACAGCTAACACATCCATCACATCATTGTATTTTTACTTGAGCAAGGAAGTCAAAACTTGAAGGATAACAATATTAAAGAGGAGAAAGGTCGTGTGTATTTTATGAAAGTGGTGTTTAAATTAAGTGATCCTGAAATAAACAAAAATAGCTATTTCATATGTTTTGTTTTTAGTATTCTTTCATTGTATTAGTGTTGAATTAATGTTGAAACACTTGTTTTTATCCTGCCTTTTTCTCATTTGTGTGCTCTGCTTGAAGTGGATGCAGTGCTTTTTCATTGCGAGGGTCTGTCCATTTCAATCATCTTCTGATTTAACATTTATATGAAAACTGATGGCTTGCTTTTCACAGCGAATAGCTCAACAGAATGGTAACACAGCAAGTCAGAAAGCTTCATGGAGTATGCTTTTTAAAAGTCTGAACAGGAAAAAAACCACATGGACCGAATCAACTTCCACTTTATTCTATTTGTAGGGATGGCATGGTGGTTGGTTAGTCCACCACTTTGGTCCAGACAGAATATCTCACGAGCAGGTTGAAATGTTTAGGTACAGACTTAAATATTATAACAAACGAATGTCTGAAGCAAATTTCATGGCAATCCAGACAATAATGTTCCCCTCAGGATGAAGTAATTCTCTGACTTTTCATAGAACATCATCAGGTCAAAATTTCAATTAGTCTTTAGTTTATGACCAAATACCTGCAAAATGTATGACATTACCATCAGCCTTAGCTGTACATGGTGCCAATTAGCTAATGTTAGCATGCTAACCATGGCTGTATAATAAGACCAGGATAGGGCACCTCCGCTCAGCCTTGCTTCAAAATTTTCCCAGTGGCCACTCGCAGTATTGCAGCGAAAAATTCCCCTGGCCCAAAAAGCATTTTCTCCATAGACCACCATTGCAAAAGAGACGCCTGTAAAACTGTTGACAGGACACCTCCAACAGCAAACAAGGTCAATTATGACTCTTTCTATTATGAATTTTTGATCCATGGAGGCTTAAAATTTGTAAAACTTTCCTCGAGCTGAGAAAAGTGATTTTAAAATCATGGCATCATCACAATGTAAAGTTTATGGGCCGAGCAGGAACTTGCAGGTGTGGCCGGCGGGAGAAACACTACTGTGTATATTCAGTGGGCGGTATGCCCCAGAAGTAAACCTGGAAGCTAGGAACTTATTTTTGGCGTATGCGCCAGGCGACCAATTGTTATTGGACTGTGCATCTTTAGGTCTGCTATCCAGTTCTTATAATACATCCATGATGCTAACCTGCTAAACTAAGATAGTGACCATGGTAACTATATCTGCTAAACACCAGCTTGTGAAAGGGTAAGTCTGTATATATTCAATATTTTTCTTCTTCAACAAATCCCATGTGCAGAACAATGAATGTATCCTATCAACAAGTATTGTTTGTATCAGGCCTGATGATATTCCTCTGTGCCATAGAGCTCCATTATCGTCCAAAAACTATTTAAAAACACATCAGTGAGCCACACTGTTGCACTGGGTGACATATTCCGTCATTACTACTACACACTGTAATTTATTTTCCACACACACTATCCTGCTGCCCCAAATACTAGCCGATGATATACGACTAGTTTAGGTACAAAATCTGTTAAAACTGAAAAGTGTGTGTGTGTGTGCGCTTCATAACAAGTAGCTAATGTGCTCTAGGGCTCGTCATAATTACTTTACGCCACTACCCCAACAAATGCACAATTTCATCCTGTTTGAATAACATTTGCTAAAAACTACAATGCCCAGCTGTTTTAATAAAAAAAAAAAAGTTAACAGTACGTTTTTCAAATATTTACATCTTCTGTAGGAACCAATGAGCTTTGGGCTGAGAGACACAGGCAGGGTAGGGAAGCCTGGAAGTATTCAGAGATGGACTAAGACATTGTTGGTTTTGTTAACAGGGAAAATGTAAAATAATGCAATCCTATCCTTTGTCATTGTTAGTGTCTAGGCATGCTGATGTCAACATTCAGCTCAAAGCACCACTGTGCATAAGTCAGTATCACAGAGCTGCTAGTGTGGCTATAGAGTCTTGTTATTTGATCAAATGTAGTGTCTACATTAGAAATAGATGATTCAGACTTATTCTTGGTCTGCTTTGATGTTTGGGCTACAGTTTAAATTCTCTCTGTACCAGCACCACAGAAATCATTTCCTCTCTCCTTGAGGCTCAGGTCATGTTCCTCTGGGATATTTCTCATTCTTATTCAATCAGTCTTCCTGCATTACCATTTTCTACATCTGGGGCATTAGCTTCCTGACGACAGGGGAACAGGCAATCCCATCTCTCTGGCTGATAGTAGCAGGAGTCATACAGGAATAATAATCAATCACTGAGTGCGCTGCCACAATGAGCGCTGTCCTGAATCCAGATAAGACAGCCTCACATTCCACTCTTGCGCACGCTGTACGTTGCAGTCTTGTGGCTTTTCTGAGGAGACTGGCAGTAAATTTTTTCAGCTGTTCCTGGCTGGCGCTTTTCCAGCTGCTTCATTTTTGAGGAATAACGAATTACCAGGTTTCCATATATATTTATGGAGCTGAATATCGTGGAGGCAAACGCGGCACACCCTTTTCTCCAAAGATAACAGCTGGTGCAGCCGTGTATATTGGTATTCATTATCCACTGCAATACACTGCAGTCCAGACTGTCATCATCCTCACCACAGAGTCTGCTTCTTCAATTTAAGAACGTGAAGGCGGTGTGGCAGCCTAAAAATGCCAGCCATTTCAGCATCATTTTTATCCCAGCTTTATAAGAATAAAATTTTCTTATTTGTCTCTTGTTCCCATGGGGCAGCAGGGCTCCAATTTTCCAAAAGATAAAAAATTTTAAATAAGACCTGCTAATATGAGATTGAAACAATGGAGAAACAAAAGTACAGCAGTCCTGTGCACATTAATCCAATGTAGAGAATTTAATATAGAAATATAAAAGGTTAGAACCGAAGAATTTGGAACACATCTTTATTTGGATATTTATAAGTAAGAGATTGTTTTATATAAACGTAATGGGAAAAATGGTACTCTAATGAGGGCAGCACAGTGATTGAGTTACTGGTTGGAGAATACAAACAGACAAATTAAAGAACCATTTCAATAATCTGGGTTTACAGAATCAAATAGCTCTCCATACATCAAAGTGACATGGGAAGTTGTACATAACACATCTACAAATAAATTCCCAAAAATTGATTTCACACGTCTTTTGAACTCAAATGTCTCACCTGAAATTCTTAAACCCCAATCTATCACCCTATTTGTACGGAGCACATGCAAATCTAAGTCAATATCCATATATATCAAGGTATCTGCATCCAAAATTAAAACAAAGCTGCATAAAATCTTGGTGGCACATTTAGATCAAATATTCCATGTTCTGACAACTGTCACTGTTTATTTTGCACTGTATTAGCATTAGGCTGGACCAGTGATTATCAACCTTTTATTAGCACTGCACCTCTTATAATTAGCTGACCATGCCTCAAGGACGTGTGCAAAGCCACATTCATTTAGCCTATTTCATCCTGGAATATAAACTAAGCAGTCAGCCTATTGTGGTCCTTCACCTTTTCTGTAAGAGAATGGAAGAGCTCAGAGGAAAGTCCTTTTCCCCTGCAAACGTTCATTGATAAGCTATTTTTACATGTGTTTTCACTTATCATTTCTTTTCTAAACTTGGCGAATTCATAGAAATCCCACTGCTGACCTGTGCCTTCTGACCTGTCCTTCACTAGCAGAATACATCTAGAGGTCAGTCCCAGGAGCAGTCCAGGATTCATTGAGAGCCGCAGCACACATTGGCATTGCGCCATTTTCTTATTAAATGTGTTAACAGCAGATGGTCAATGTAATTTAAATGAGTTACCTGGATTTAATGCAGTATATATAAAGATATGTGGATTTACTTTGGATTTTGCCAGTTAAACACCATTGTGTCAACATTAACTTTCTTCAACCTTGTCAAAATGTCAACCATATGTTTAACACTAGTGTTTGGGGCTTCACAGACCTCACTGCTGTGTAAAGATCAAAACAGTAATTTTTAAAAAAACATTTCTTACCTTATTAAAACCCAATATGTAGAGAAGTACTGAAGTGGTGACTACACTGAACATTCTATGGAGGTGACAAAATACAGAAATGACCATAAGGCATTGTTTTTACACCAAATAAGGAAATATTTCATGTTGTATATGTTATATGGATTGTTAATGAAAAAATTTATATTGATGTTGTTGGTCTTAAAGTCAGTCATAGACAAAGAAATGTACAATATGTTATCCTACAGAGTAATGTTACTTATGTTCAGGGTCAAGTGGACCCCAGAGAGGTCTAACTCCCTGTTAGACCCTCTAAACTCCAATAACAGAAATCCTAATAGACTTATTTGGGGCTTGGAAGCAGTAGTGCTGCGTAGAAAGTCCTGTCAACAATAGTCATAGATAGAGAAAATTAAAATCTATTGTATTTAACCAGGTTTTACAGTTGGGGTCTCTGAGGCACCAAACAAACCTAATGAGTCATCTTCTGTAGACAGTGACAGATCACTGACAGCTGTCTATATATGTGTGGGTTGTTCAGTCTCCCTGCCTTATTTAACCCAGCAGAGGACAGATCGTTCCTTTCCTGCTTGGTGAGACCCACAAATCAGAACCAGAAGTTAGTACATAATGGAGAGAATCAATCAAGTGGATGAGGGAGCTAGCTTGCATGGCAGCTATAGGGGCCAGACGGTGATTGCTATAGCGTTATGCCAAATGTACAGCATCTCCTCTGATTGGCAAACAGAGACAGAGAGAGAGGTAGAGGGCTGAACAACACATGATGGATACCTCTCTGTGGTGTCCTTGGAAAGGGTCGTCACCCTCAGCCAAAAGCTGGCCACTCCATCACTGCTCCGACAGAGGGCCTAGGAGGCTGAGGTTCGCTTACTTCCGAGCAATAAAAATAAACCGGGGTTGACAAAGGACAAGAGGCCCTGACACAGGCACAAACATACTGCACAGGTTAAGTCAAACTACTCTGATGGATGGCTAGATTTCTTTGTGGTCTGTCCCTGATGGACGACACTTGAAACTTTTGGAGGAAAAAGTGCAGAGGGTTGTTTATGTGTGTATGGTTGTGTGTGTGTGTGTGTTGTGACTAAAAAAGTGTGCTTGATGCCTAAAAATAACCAGGATCAATATCTGACAACAACTTGTCCTCTGTTATTTAATCAGGCCATATCTTATCAGGTAAAATCATATGGTGGCTATTATAGCTGTTACATAACTAACATATTACTTTCAAATCGTTGCAAATTTCCATAATGGCCTCTCATTTATCATTGAAGAAGCTCACCAAGGGTGAAGGATGGATAATAAATATAATGATCCGAATAATGTAATAATAAAAAAAAGAAAACAAAATCCCACATTCATGTCAAAGATGTCCACATTAAAGCTGGGCTAAATTTGGTTGGTTAATTTTTTTAGATGTCTCATCCTTCCCAGAAAAAAGATAGAATCTGTTATTTGGTCAAATGTGTAATTAGGTTTCCCTAACAAAGACTGTCAGTGGTTGTATGAATTATGGTTCTTGTCTGTGAAAGGCAGAAATACTATGACATTGTTATAGAGCCAAAAACATGGTAGGACAGAGGTCGGGGTGGATGGATGAATCAACAAAGGAGTAGAATGCTGTACATTTCCCGGTTTCTACCAACAGTCAGCAATGTTTTTTTTAACCATGACCTTCCCAAGTAGTTCTTCTGTTAACTTAACAACCTTTGTAACCTTAAGGGCCTCAATATCCCTAAAATAAAGTGCCTGTCAAATTGTCTAACAGTGTCTATAATCTCCTGACAATAAGCCTTTTTCACAGCAGACATTTTGACTTGTCATAGTAGGAAAAATTAACAATGGCTATGTTCTATCCAATTGTAAGCCATGACAGCATGAAAGTAAGCCAGCATGCACAACACCGAAGCAGCTAAATGGAATTCAGCCATCATTATGTATATTATTTACACCTTTGATTTTCCTACTGTGACATGTCAAAATGTCTTTCATGAAAAAAAGGCCTATGTTTGTAACTTTCCGAAACAGACAATCTGACCAGCACATCCACTTCATTGCAGTGATTAGCCAGGTGTGTGGAGGTGTGGAAGGATTTGAACTCCTCTCACAAGATCTCTTTATTCATTCTTCAAACAAAAACTTTCTTCACTTTTACTGTGAATCCGAGTGCAACACCATGAATGTCTTCAAGGAAAGTCTCAGGGCGGACGCCTAGGGGACCACCATTCTGATGGGGGCTGATAAAATAACATGCAGCCAGCTGGTTAATTATTTTACTTGTCACAGCGCCGTGTAAGAATCATGTATGAATAACCAGGTTACTTATGTTCAATGCAAACATCATTCTATGATCCACACACATATAACCGGGATACTGATAATGTTTGTGCACCGGTGCGTCCTCAACTTGAGCCATGTAGTAGTCAGTGAATCAGCAGGTTTAACAAAAGATAGCCTATAATGATAAACAATAATCTACATCCTGAAATTAAAGTAAAGTAATTGGTGTCCTGGACCAGGCAAATCCAGGCATTTCGATTAATAGTTACCAGCTATAAATCCAGATGTTTTCTCCTGGAAAGATCAGAAATGCCCCACTGTACTGAAGGCACAGCATGTGAGCGAGTGAGCCGCAGAATCACAAATTATATCAAAAGTGCGGTCAATTTCAGTTCATTATGACAGCAACAGCAGTCAACAATGCAAGCACGTTTTGTTTCCGTCTCAGTGACATTCTGTGGGTGAACCACATCCCTACAATGCTGCTGTAGGTTGAACACTTGAGTATTTTATTTAGGATGTAGTTGATGAGTGTCTGTCTAAATTCGTACAGCTCAGGGCCAGTAGGTGTCGGGATCAGCCACTCCTCCCACCAACTGTCTGCTGGGTCCAGGAATGGTCGGGTCATTCGGGTCATCTTAGGAAGAGGACCCAAGCGCAGACAGAAGGGAATGCTTGAAGCAGGTTTTCACACATTTATTCAACGACGAACATACAGATGAGTCCACGTTCGGGTCGGGTAGCCAGAAGCACTGGAATAAGGTCCACACTGTCAAGTAGGATTGAGACCCCAGAACATTGCCTCCAATAAGCAACATAAACAGGACTCTAGAATCCCAATGAACACCATGGACTGTCAGAAACAATGATTGTTTTTTATTACCTGATGTAATTGTAATCAGTAACCTGTCTGCTTGTAAATGAAGCATTAAGAAGTTTAACTGTGATAATTCTCATGCTCTATGTGTGTGAAAAGAGGAAGTGCAGATGGGCAGTGTGAAGCAATAGGCTTCAGTAGACCAAAGTTGAGAGATGTAGAAAGCACCTAGTCTAGACAGAAGGAAAGAGGAAGAACCATAAGGGCATGTGTATGTGTTACTACTGACTAACAGAATAGCAAGAGTGTGTGTTAAGAGATGAGACAACTGCATAAGACAGGATAAAAGAAGAGTTCAGAGGAGAAGAATTCAGAGTGGATTGGTGTGAGCAGCGAGACAACACCTTTTGGACCTACAAAGGATTGTACTCAGCCGGCACCCTGACAGATCGGCAGCATCTACTGAGTAACGCAAGGAGACTCAGAGAACGGGCCGTTGCTGATCAGATTGATCCTTAAGCCAACACCAAAGGACCTTCACGGATCAGCAACATCTACTGAGGACAGCGGGCTGTTGCTGGCCAGATTGGAACTCAGGGAGCCAACGCTGTCCCTGCTAACAACAGAGGAGGATAATCAAGGATTTCTTGAACTTTGCACTGAGTTGGGATTTCCATTGAGGACACTCTCTCCGTAGCAGGTGGACGTTTTGCAAAGGCCTTGCTAAACCTCCCCTCTCCTAAACCAGATAAGTTAGAGATTGAGACTTAGGATAGATAAGACAAAGTAGTGATTTGATTAGTGTTGTAATTGATTAAGTCTTGATTTATAAAAGCCGCTGCTATAACCCTGCTAATATTCCTGCAATAAATTTGTTCTAGTGTTCCTTTTAATATAAGCATCTCCTGATTGTAAAACATTAAGTAACTGGGTGCTCAACAACTATAAGGTTCTGAAAGGTTATTTTAATTTGTTGTCCACTATAATATTATAAAACAGACCCTTAGGGTTTAAGTTCCGAGCCTTTAAAACCCAACCTAGCAACTTACCAAGTGCTCAGATCTATAAGAGGAAAGCTGCCATTACTCGGTGTGTCTGGTGATTTAATCTGACAAACAAGGATACTCTGTCAGGTGTGGTTGCCAGAGGCGGTAGGATAGACGTTCGGAAGTAGGCAGTTAGATGCTAGGCGAGATTCCTCGACACCAGCTTAAATAGTCTTTAGAAATTCTAATAGGGTAAGATCCCATAGAACTATAGGCTTCAACCCTTTAAACGGAGACCTGGTCCAGTGAGTCCTGTACAGGGTTTCTACCCTGGTGATCTAACAACACACAGGAACGATATCCAATTCAAAGAGGCAGTACACTCAGTACTCACGACTCAGGATATCCAGACATCCACAGAGCAATACAGAACCCACAATACCAAACACTCTTAACTCTAAAGGTAAGTCCACAGAGACATAGAACACTGCGCACATCTAACACAGGACATACAGGGCACACGTAACCTAGGGTAATGGAACAAAGGAACAAAGGAACAGGGAACAAAGGAACAGGGACTGGTATAAATAGGAAAGAGCCAATGAAGAAATCAGACAACAATCACAGGTGAAAACAAGACAACCAAAGAAACAGTACTACAAAATAAAACAGGAAACCAGACGAGTCCATATCATGACAATTAGAGCCATACAGAAATGTTTAGATTATGTTCCATATTATATCCCAAACATGATTAAAACAACAAGACAACCAGGGACAAGTGTGCATGTAAAAGTGCTAATTGACGATGTTGATGACATGACACAGAACAGAAGATGAGAGAAGTTGAATAAAGTTGTATTTAAGATAAGTATTATCAAATGATTATGATGGAAAAATGAAAAGATCGGCGCCTTCATGGGGGGCCAGTGGACGTCTCACCTAGGAATGCCAGAGATGCTGTCCTGTTCCAGCGGTCCCCCGAGGATCAGAAGCTCCACCCGTGTGCCTTCCTCTCCCGCAGGCTCTCGCCGGCGGAGAGGAATTATGACGTGGGTAACCGGGAGCTGCTCGCAGTCAAGCTTGCTCTAGAGGAGTGGCGCCACTGGTTGGAGGGGACGGCCACTCCATTCCAGGTATGGATGGATCACAAGAACCCCGAGTACGTTCGGACCGCGAAGAGACTAAATCCCCGCCAGGCTCGGTGGGCTCTGTTTTTTACCCGCTTTAATTTTTCCCTGTCGTACCGCCCTGGCTCCAAGAACGTCAAACCGGACGCCCTGTCTCGCCAGTTTGACCCAGCCCCTGACGCTGCCCCCCCTTCCTTCATTCTGCCCCAGTCCTGTGTCGTCGGGGCGGTAACCTGGGGCGTGGAGCACCGGGTGCGGCAAGCCACGGCCAATCTCCCTAGGCCGGCGGGGTGTCCCCCTCGCCGCCTTTTTGTTCCCCCCGCGCTCCGGGGCCAAGTCGTTCACTGGGCCCACACCTCCCGCCTGTTCTGTCACCCGGGGGTGCAGCGCACTCTTTTCGTCATCCGCCAGCGGTTCTGGTGGCCGGCCATGAGGGGGTCGGTCCAAGAATATGTGGGAGCTTGCTCCATATGTGCGCGCAACAAGACCTCCTGCCGACCCGCCGCTGGTCCCCTGTTACCCCTACCCGTACCTCGACGGCCCTGGTCGGACATATCAATGGATTTTGTGACCGGACTCCCTCCCTCGGACGGCAACACCACCATCCTTACCGTGGTTGATCGGTTCTCCAAGATGGCGCACTTCATTCCACTACCCAAGTTGCCCACAGCCAGAGGTACGGCCGACGCGGTTTTGACCCATGTATTCCGCATTCATGGTTTCCCCCGGGACATAGTGTCCGATCGGGGCCCGCAATTCGTGGCCCGCTTTTGGAAGGCGTTCTGCTCCCTGCTCGGTGCCTCGGTGAGTCTTTCGTCGGGGCACCATCCACAATCCAACGGACAGACCGAACGTTTAAATCAGGAACTGGAGACCGGTCTTCGGTGTTTGGTGTCCCGAAACCCGGCCTCCTGGAGCCGCCACTTAGTCTGGGTCGAGTTCGCCCATAATACCCTCCCATCCACCTCCACCGGACTCTCCCCCTTTCAGTGTGTCTACGTCTATCAGCCCCCACTCTTCCCCGCGACGGAATCCGAGGTGACCGTCCCGTCAGCGACGGCGATGGTGCGCCGCTGCCAAAGGACATGGGGCCTGGCCCGTCGGGTGTTGCTCAAGGCCACCGCTCGATATAAGGTCCAGGCGGACCGTCGACGTCGGGCCGCTCCGGACTACCAGGTGGGACAGCAAGTTTGGCTATCCACCCAGGACCTCCACCTTCGCCAGACTCCACGCAAGTTGGCTCCTCGCTTCATCGGTCCCTTCCCCCGTCGCCAAAATCATTAACCCGGTGGCGGTCCAGCTTCGTCTTCCGAGGTCGCTAAAAGTGCATCCCACGTTCCATGTTTCCCGTCTCAAGCCGGTACTGAACAGCCCCCTGGTACCTCCCGTTCGACCCCCTCCGCCACCCAGGATCATCGACGGTGGTCCCACCTACACCGTTAGGCGTCTCCTGGCGGTTCGACGGCGCGGTCGGGGTCACCAGTACTTGGTCGACTGGTCAGGGTACGGACCCGAGGAGAGGTCGTGGGTGCCCTCCTCCTACATCGTTGACCGGACCCTCATCCGGGATTTCCATCGGCGTCACCCGGATCTCCCTGGGCCGTCAGGAGCTGGCCATGGAGGAGGGGGTACTGTCACGCCCCGCCCGCAGCCCTGATCATCAGTCATCGTTCCACCTGTCTTCCTCCTCGTGGCCACACCTGTGAGTCATCATGGCAATCATCCTCACAGGTGTGGCCGGGACTTAAATAGTTGGGGTTTCCCTGGTTCATTGCCAGTTCGTATTTGGAGCCTAGTGTGAAGATTACCTACCAGCGTTTGTTATCCGACTTCCTGATCTCCCGTGTTTGACCGTGCCTGACTTGGACTTCCCGCTTGCCTGCTCTCTTGTGTTGACGCTGTACTTTGGTATTGTTACGTTTCTGCTTACCTGTCAAGTAAAGCTTCTCTACACTACACCTGAGTTGTGCTGGTTGTGCTTTTGGGTCCTTCCTCCCATCGGTTGTGTCAGAAAGTGTGCGCTATTATCCTTGTTTGTACAATTCATAGAGTTGAGACTGCAAAGACACACAAAAGATGTAGAGTTCTTGGAGAGAGATCAGGAAGGCAGTGTGATGCAGCCAGCCAGGTGACAGACTTTACACCCCACCAAGTTTTAACCTTAACCAAGTAGTGGGATTAATTTGCACGTCAATATATCTTTTCAAACTATTGTTTTTGTGCGGAATGGACGTCACAACTCCTAATGACAATGGTGAACCTGTTGATTGTTTGTGTTTCTCATCACCCTGTAGAATGTGCTTAAACCTGTGGCAGATCAGGAAACGCTTATGTAAATCCTGTTTGTCACAGTGATATTTGTTATAGTTTTGGTAAGCACTCTTCCTGCTGATAAGAGCGTCAGATCATTGTTTTTAAGGGAAACGAGAAATTGTGGTGGAAATTATGTATTTCCCTATGTGAGAATAAATAATCTTACCAACAAGGTGTCTTTGTATATTTATTAAAGCGAAGCAGATAACAGTCGATATATTTCAACTGAAAGGACAGAGTCTGCTCACAAGATGTGATAGACTGTCATCACATCACTAATGAAACAGTGCAGAAGTTATTTATACATTATGGTGTTCAGACAGGGGTGGGGGGGGGGCGAATGCAACGGTTCTGACCGTTGCCATCACAGACGTACACATCCACACTCAGACATATACTAGGATGCGGTTTTAAAAGGTCTTACAGACATAAGTACTTAAGGTACAATGAAAGTTCACTGCGAGGTCTTACTGGGGTTATAGGATTCTGTAGCCATGCTGGTGCTACGGGCTCGGGCCTGGCAGGACACAGACACAGATACCAGCGGTGATGATCACAGTACAAGCTCACTTTATTGATAGCACAGGGGAATCTAGCAGTGCCGACGCTCTCCCTTGGACCCGCATCGTTCTGCTGCTTTCTTCGCCGTCTTCCTGTGCCTCGTGTCTCTCTTCTCCCCAGCATGTCCCCCTCTCCTCTGCAGGCGACGCTACTGTAAGCACAAGATGTAATTACTCAATTGGCGTCACCTGCTGCCCAGTGTGCACTCACTGCCACACTTTGCCACTCCCCCCTTCCCCCGCCTCTGCAGCTGAGCTCTCTCAACCACACCCCACCACCACATTTGGATTTTGTTGAACTGATATATTTGATGGAGGATAAAATAAGATATTTTGTAAATATAAAAAATAACATATTGTATTAATGAGTTCTGTAATTTATTATTGATTAAAATAGAGTGAGTGAAGACTTGAAACTATCATCTGTATAGCAAATGTATCAGAGGCACCTTTCCAAACACTTTATTGTATTTTTAGCAATCACAAAGTAAAATAAAAAAACTTGGAGGAGTCAAGTTTTGATGATGGGGAAAAATAAAACCTCCTGGATGGGCCTAAGAGCTAACAAAGTTAACAGGTCATAAAATGTTTCACATGAACACTGGCCCTTAATGAGGGTCTGTAGGCTTGACCGCTCATCGTCTCAGATCTGAAAATTGTAATATACTGTATGTACGACCCACCTGTCTTCGTGTCTGGCCTGGAGTCGTTGCTGGGAAGTGTCTCTACACGAGGAAGCTCAAGAGCTTTTTTTCTCATTTTATTTTAATTTCATCTTCTGAAATTGACTCTATTCTCTTTGTGACACAGGTCTTCAAAAACAAGGTGCAGAGTCTCCACAGGTCTTCCTGG